>CM076997.1:157937208-157989708 GCA_039090855.1 Macrothele yani | reverse complement strand
AATTTCTGACGTTATGGGGTTATCATCATCATCATCATTGTCAACCATTATCAATCCACTGCTGGACGAAGGTCTCCCCAAGTTTCCTCCACAACGGTCTGTCTTGTGCCAGTCTCCTCCATGCCACCCCTGCATACTTTCGAATTTCATCCACCCATCTCCCATGTGGTCTTCTTCTGGGTCTTTTCCTGTCCCTTGGAATCCAATCTAAAACTTCGGCTGTCCATCGAAGATCTGTCCTTCTGGCAGTATGTCCAGCCCATTGCCATTTCAGGGATTTAACTCTGATCATGATGTCTTCCACTCTTGTCATTTTTGGGATCCACGAGTTTCTCTTCTTATCTCTCCTGGTTACACCAAGCATGCACCTCTCCATGCTTCTTTGAGTTGTCTGCAGCCTTTGTATGTCTCTTTTAGTTAAGGTCCACGTCTTTGCACCATACGTAAGCACTGGAAGGATGCATTGATCAAACACTTTTCTTTTAAGACATAATGGCATATTGCTCTTGAAAATTATGCTGTTTCTTCCAAAAGCTCTCCAGGCAAGTTTTGTACGCCGATTAATTTCTTCATCAATGTGACCCTCACTTGATATCTGCTGTCCAAGATAAACGTACGTGTCTGTTATCTCCAGCTTTTCTCCATCAATCGATAAATCTTCATTTCTTGTAAAAACATTGAACATCACTTTTGTCTTCTGAAAGTTCATTTTTAATCCCACTTCTTTACTCTTGTCAGCAAGTTCCTGGATCATACTCTGCAGCTCTGATGGGCTAGTTGCAAAAATGACTACGTCATCAGCAAAACGAAGATGGGTTAGATAATCTCCATTAATCTTTATCCCCTTGTTTTCCCAGCTCAGTGACTGAAAAACACCCTCCAATGTGGCATTAAAGAGCTTCGGAGATATGGTGTCACCTTGTCTCACTCCCTTTCCAATATTTATGTGTGTTGTATTTTCAAACAGCCTAATCTTTACACTTGCATTTTCATAGATGTTATTAATAATATTAATGTATGCATCTTCAATACCGCAGGTTTTCAGAGCCATTGTAACTGCTGATGGTTTCACCGAATCAAAGGCTTTTTCATAATCGATAAAAGCCATGCACAATTTAAGTTCATATTCCCTCGCTCTTTCAATTAGTTCTATCAGCACATGGATATGATCTATTGTGCTGTAGCCACTCCTGAATCCAGCTTGTTCTCTCGGTTGAGCCATGTCCAGTGTTACCTTCAAGCGGTGTGAAAGAACTTTAGTGAAGATTTTATAAACTACTGATAGGAGGCTGATAGGTCTGTAGTTTCCGAGATCCTCAATGTCACCTTTCTTATGTAGCAGGATCATTGTAGCGGTGTTCCAATCCTCAGGAATCTTTCCTTCATTAAGGCATCGAGTGAAAATTTGGGCGAGTACTGTTTCGATTTCTCCACTTGCTTCTTGTATGATGTCTACAGTAATTCCATCTTCTCCTGGAGCTTTTCCCCGCTTCATATTCTTGATTGCATGTGCAACTTCTGCTGGAAGGACTGGAGGAACTCTGGTACTGGTATCTTTCATGATGTCTGGAGTGCATGTATCATCCCTTTCATATAATTTGGAGTAGAAATCTTTCACTCTTGTCAAAATTTCGCCTCTATTTCTTGTTACAGAACCATCTTCTTTTCTCAGTGCCATAATCTGTTTTCTTCCCTTACTGAGATGTCCCTTTGCTATCTTTAGGCTTTGGTTGTTTTCAATTGCTTTCCTCACTAGTTCACAGTTGAATTTTTCTTACGTCTTCAGTGATACTTTTTCGTACTGTCTTGCATAGCTCTATATATTCCACTTTGGAAGTCACATCTTCTTTAGTTGTCCTCATCTCTCTTCTTTTTTGCATCAACATTTTCGTTTTTCCTGATAATTTATTTACATGCAACTTGTTCTTAGACCCAGCTAATTTTGTTGTTGTTTCCATAAGAGCTTTGGTTACTTTTCTGTTAACTTCAGAGATGTCCACTTCTTCCGATGTTAGGCCTTCTAAAGCAGAGAACCTGTTCTTCAGTTCCAACTTGAAGGTATTATGGTGTTTTTTAAGGTTTATAATGTATTAGCTTTAATATCTTTTTGCTAAGCTAATTATTATGAATGAATAATGCTCTAAGCTTCAAAATAATGAATTCCCAAAAGGGTGTTGTTACTCGTTAATTATGAACTTAAACAAAGTCTCAACGCTGGTTATTTATATTAAGTAATCAAAGTCATAAACCTAACAGCCAGACAGAGGTCTGACAAAACTAAGAATTGAGAAAGACTGAACTTACTGAACAACTATTTATTTCCCAGACTCGTGGTCAACTAAGGCACTCATATATCTTGTACGTAATAATGAATAAACTTTCCTCTTATAGTACGCACACCTCCAACACAACCTCAACTCCAACACAACAACACAACTCTCGATGAACGCGCCTATATACGAGCTACCACCACGTCATGACTTACACTCATTGCCAGATCTCATTCAGCGGGTGAAATAATATTTCGTTCAGTAGGAAGATAATTTACATAGTAAAATAAAATAACTAGAGATAGTAAAATCAAAAGGAAAGTGAATATAGAATATACGTTACAGGTTGGTTATGTCAATAGATTTTGTTTGTCTTATGAGCTTGCGACGTTCGAGTTTAGTGTTGAGGTGCATCTTACATCTCACCAATCTATGGTCACTACCTGTGTTGAACTATTTTAGCACACTGCAGTCTTCTATGACGAATTTTTTGTTACACATAATAAAATCAATTTCACTTGTCGTCCCATTTGGATGTCTCCATGTCCATTTCCTGTGTGGCTTTTTCTTGAAGAAGGAGTTCAAGATGAAAAACCCTTCTGCCTCTGCAAACTCAATGAGAGTATTTCCACGCTGGTTTCTGTTGCCGTGACCGAATTTACCTACTGAAGTTTCATTCTGTTGCCGTTGCCCTATTTTTGCATTGAAATCTCCCATAATTATTTTCAAGTGCTGCTTACCTTTATTATTTAGATGACAAATTTCCTCATAAAATTCTTCAATTTCCTCTTCAGGATGACTTGTGGTGGGTGCATAAGTTTAAATAATCTGAGCCTGGTATCTTTTCGAGAGTTGGATAACAAGCCGTGCAGCTCTGTCAGAGGAACTTTCAACTTCTACAACTTTATCCTTCAGTTTCTTGTTTATTATAAATCCAACACCACTAGTTCTGCCAGTATCTGTCCCACGATAGTAGAAGAGATGTCCACTTTTCAGTTCGATGAGATCTTCTCCTTTTCTCCTTACCTCACTTAGCCCCACGATGTCCCACTTGATCCTTTGTAGTTCCTCTTCCAATTCAAGAAGCCTTGAATCAGAAGATAGGTAGCGTCCATTGTACGTTGCCAAGGTCAGCATCAGATGGCAGCCTAGTCCGGTCTTCCGGGGATTCTTAGCACCCTCTGCCTTCATGTCGCACTGGCCGCTGCCTTGGCCAGGTACATTCCAGCTGCTGGAGACTGAGGGCCAAGATTTAAGTTGTGGAGTCATTTTGGAGGGGTTTGGCCATAACTCACCACGCTGGCCAAGCGGGTTGGTGAGTGTGGGATAGAATTTCCTCTAATCCCGATGGTATAGTTATACCGCTATTATATATATATATATATATATATATATATATATATACTGTATATATACTAAAGAGCAAAGCCGAAAACATGAGAAAAACTTTAGAATTTAAAACGAAAGTTGCAAAATAACCTGAAGGTCAAAACGCGCAACGCAGCAGTTATGAAAATTCAGAATTCACTTTCTATTAAGAAGAGACTGAAACAAAAAAGTTTCATAACAACTCTGCGGAGGTCATGACATATATATATATATATTTTTTAATTTTTTTTGGTGGGCTTATTACTTGCATCCATGACTTTGCAGAAACCCATTTCCAAATAGGTCTTTGTGGAAGTGAGAAAATGCAGAGTTTTTGCTGGTCCTTGATAAAGCCAAAGCTCAGTATTCTCGACACTTTCTGCATTCAGTGGTTTTTTTTTCTTTTTTTCTATTTTTACTTACACCGGTCACTACATAACCTTTCTATGTTGTGCTTGGTATGAGTCAAAAAAACTTTTTTGTTTCAGTCTCTTCTTAATAGAATATATACATATATATATAATTTTAAAGCACATTTCATGCAGAAACCAAATCAGTTTACAGAATGAGAATATCTTTAACAGAACACAAGTTTTGAACAGAAATGTGCTGCGGAACAGAAATCATGGGAAAGTAACATGTTTAAATTCAAATACAATTACGTACCTAATATTTTGTTGGGTGACCTTTTGATTTAACAACGGCTGCACACGTGTTGGGCATGGAGTCAACCAACTTACGCAACATATCGGATGAAATGCAGTTGTGTCAAACGTCAGTAACTGCGTTAATCAGTTCCACTTTATTTGTGGGGTGACGTTCGAGCACTTTTCTTTTCAAAATGCGCCACAAATTCTCAATCGGGTTCAAGTCTGGCGAATTACCAGGCCAAGGAAGAAGCACAACATTGCCTAAAGACGTCACTTAAGCTTTAAAAATATTTGTACGGTGGCATGGGGCCGAATTGTCCTGAAAGATGTATGGCTAACCCTGAAACAAATCACATTCTGAAGGCACCATCTTGTCCTGGAGGATACTTTTGTACACCTGTGCATTAACATGCTCTCACACACATGGGTTCTGTCCACTCCAGCAGCAGCAAAACATCCCCAAATCACAGCACTGCATAGGTACTTTCTTATCTTAAGTGTGCAAGAGGGATGCAATGCCTCGTTATTTCGTCGAAACACTCTGCACCCCGCGTCTTTACCGTCGGTGTTCAATTTTGTCTCATCATGAAATAACACTTGACGCCAAATATTAGTTTTCCACTCCTTATGTTCCTTTGCCTATTGTAAACGTTTCTTGCATTGTATATTGGTTAACAATGGCTTCTTTACCGCCTTGTGAGAAGTCAGACCCATAGAACGTAACCTGTTCCTCACTGTTCAAGGACAAACAACAGTATCACAGCTCTCCCGCAATTCTGTAGCAAGAATTGTTGACGAGACGAATCTGTTTCGCAGACACAGCCGTTTCAACGCGTTGTTACTTCTAGGAGTTGTTTTCATTTCTCGACCGCATTTACCCAGCCTGCCATTCTTGATTCCACCCATATCATGGATCTTCGCCAGCTGCCGTCCAACTGTACTCTTGTGCACCCCAGTTATCCGGGCAACTTCTGCATTGCTTCTGCTGAATTCACTTAAAGTCACCATTCGCGAAGCTTTTCGTGGTGAAATATCACCTAATCTTTCCATAACTGCCACACAGTTTGCACAGAAAGAACGAGATGCACTCTAAACTTCATATTTGCGGTGCAGTCCACAGGAGTAACGACTACATACTCACCAATGCAAACGAACTACCTGCGCGCACTGCAAAAACGTCAAGAATCAACCAACGCACATCTCCTGTCCTTTACATTGCCGGTACGCGGACGTACAAGTAAGCTGCGTCGGCTATATATATATATATATATAAGCACTTGAAAATTGCTCTTGAAAATGCCATTATGTCTTAAAAGAAAAGTGTTTGATCAATGCATCCTTCCAGTGCTTACGTATGGTGCAGAGACGTGGACCTTAACTAAAAGAGATATACAAAGACTGCAGACAACTCAAAGAAGCATGGAGAGGTGCATGCTTCGTGTAACCAGGAGAGATAAGAAGAGGAACTCGTGGGTCCGAAAAATGACAAGAGTGGAAGACATCATGATCAGAGTTAAATCCCTGAAATGGCAATGGGCTGGACATACTGCCAGAAGGACAGATCATCGATGGACAGCCGAAATTTTAGATTGGATTCCAAGAGACAGGAAAAGACCCAGAAGAAGACCACATGGGAGATGGGTGGATGAAATTCGAAAGTATGCAGGGGTGACATGGAGGAGACTGGCACAAGACAGACCGTTGTGGAGGAAACTTGGGGAGACCTTCGTCCAGCAGTGGATTGATAATGGTTGACAATGATGATGATGATGATATAAGCACTTAGTCTGATTTGTAGCACTATAATTTTATCTATAGTCTATACTTATTTATTATTTTTAGTCTATACTTATTTGTTATTTTTAGTCTATGCTTTTTATTTTAGACTATACTTTATTTTTTATAGTCTATACTTTTATTATTTATTTTAGAAAAATATGAGTCCGTAATAGGTATATCTTTTTAATCATCTGTTTGTTTCTTGTTGAACAAAGAAGTAACTTGAAACTTTCGAATCATTTCGTTGGATAAAAACAAAATGTTTTTGTATTGTGTTTTCGATCTCATGTAAAATGAACCCGCTTGTAGTTTTTATATATATAGTTACAAAATAAGTACAAAAAGGACATGTTAATTGCAATTCAGCTAGCATTTTCTACTCACCCCACCGCAGTCATTATTTTAAACTATAACCGAGTTCTTTTGTGAAATTTGGGTAAACTGTTCAGGCACACCTTTTTTTTATGCAGCTTGCTTGCTAAATGCTTTTCACAACTGTCCTTTCTGGGAAAATAAACAGGTATGTTGCAACACGAACAGAACAATAGGTTTTTGCTCTTGCTGTACTGCTTGAATCTTTCAGATGCACTCATTTTACTCACGTGGTTCATTGTCAAAATTAAAAAACAATACCTAGAAACTTCATAAAATACTCATACGAAAGCACAGATTTTCTAAGCTAAGCGTCTGCGAAACACTCTTTTCTTTGAGCTGCTTTCCCAGCTAAACTTACTAACACAACTGACGACATCCGGTTTACTAGTCCGGTAAGTCTCAAAGGTCATTCAACAGCAGCGGGGGAAATCACGAAAGACCACATGTGCACTCTTCAGCAGAGTGCATATGACCTTGAATTACTCGTCAAGCATGCTCGAAAAGAGTATCTTCGTAACGAACAATCTTGAGAGGTAATTCAAGGTTTAAAGCTCTGGTTTGGACTTTCGATTAAGATTACTTTGCGGTATATTTTTCGCGTAAATTCTAACGAAGGCGATATTAAAATGACTTAATTATGAAAAATACAGTAATCAAAATATTATAATATTAATTAGGCAAAAATAGGTAAAAAATCTGAAATTCGCGGATATATTTGATGTTCGCGAAATTACAGAAAAAGCCCTAAAATTCGCGAAAAAAATCGCGACAGAATTACTGCCCTACCCATGGCTGATAGTAGTTGGTGATGATCAACATTCGTGGAAATCAAGAAGACTGTCTGTAATAATTCGAGATATTTAGTGTATTTTCATTTCTGAAAGCGTACTTAAAAAATTCTTTTTGCATCCGATTTCTCCGAACACGAAGCTATTTCTCGTGCAATTTTTCTGGCGCAAAATTTTCCCCATACCTAGCGTAAAATTCTATTTCTCTTTTTTAGGAAAGCAATTGATCGCCTATTTTGAAAAAGTAAAATGACTGAAGTATTATTTTTACCAAAAGGACGTGCGCATCCCTCCTGAGAATATAATGGAATCCTTACAGCTGTAAACTCTTTCCCAATAATCTTTGATCTGATCTCCGTGTCTAGAAACATACAAGAAAGATCAATCCAATCGGCTATGAGAACGTTTCGACATATTTTAAAAAAAAAGCTCATTGTTCGTTGATAATTTACGAAGTAATCAATTACTGTCATACATAAACTTTCGCCAAAAATCTCAGTAGCTTATTTTTCATTCATCTAAACCGGTGCGTTCAGTTGCAACTTAAATTTTTCTAATCAGCAATGATAACTAGCATCTGTAAAATCGGATTAATCCTAACTTGGAAACCGTAATTAACTGCAAACATTTAAATGCGTGAGAAATGATAGGCATGAGTCGTGGATTAACTGCATGCAGAAATTGTAACTTTAACGCAGAACTTCAAAATGCATAAAAAATTAAGTAAACTTCAACAGTAGTTGAAATTTTGCTACCCAAGTGGAAAGGAAACCTACGAAACAATTCCCCAAAAATAAGAAACCTTTTCGTCAACGAGTCGTAGTGAACTTTGTAGTACATTAATTGTTGTTTAAATAATTTATTCCATTTAATGTTTAAAAAGAATTCGCTTTATTCAATTCATATCAAGTAATATTCTCGTTGTAGTCTTCCAGAGCGAAACCGTTCTTGCAGTTTCCAAACGGACTGCTTGCATTTTTGACAAAGCGATTTGCAATGCTCTCGGAAGAATTATTCTTTTAAAATTCTCTACGGTGACATTTTATTTGTTTTCGCTGGAAAAAGAAAAGTGCCACGAAATGAAATTATATTTAAATGGAAAAATTGGGGGGAGAGATTGCAATTCACATTTCGCTTTCATTTCAACGGCAAAAGTTCGCCTCGCAAATTTAAGCGATTTTTCCGTGGCTTGTGAAAGAATTCCGCATTTGATGAGCTTAGCGCAAATACACTTGGCCACCTTCATTTTCCCAAATGTCGTCAGTATGTTTGTTTGCTTTAGAGAGGGAAGAAGGGGCGGAAATGATTTTGCTCATCAATTTTGCCTTAACGATGTCTTCCTCGTCTCCGCAATACGTGCAATTTTTCTTTCTCCGAATGGAGCCGCTCCGTTCAGGTTATTGTATTTCCCGAATGTCTTTGTTTTATTAAACGTTTCACGCCCATTCCATATGCGTGGAATTTACCTTGATTCTGTGTGCTTTTTAAAAAGACTTATAACTGTTCTCGGAAGCAACAGGAACTTCCGCATGCGCCTTGTAAAACGCGTTTTACTTGAGGATTCAATAGATGAATATGCCAAATCGCAGCAGCACAAAGAGTTCACTGGAAACGAAGTTTGACAGCCATCTTTTTTCTTTTCACGGGTAAACACTTTCCATTTATTACACAATTTTCTAAACATTTTGCTCGTTATGACATAAAAAAAGGAAAATGGGCGTGCTCGTTGTACTTGAATAAACTTCTCGTACTTCAATAAATAACTTCGGAGAACCGTTTCTGCAATACGCCTCTAAAAATACCAGGAAAAAATTAACCCTATATACATATATAACAGTTTGTATATAGATTCTCTGCTTTAGAAGGCCTAACATCGGAAGAAGTGGATATTTCGGAAGTTAACAGAAAAGTAACCAAAGCTCTTATGGAAACAGCAACAAAATTAGCTGGGTCTAAGAACAAGTTGCATGTGAACAAATTATCAGAAAAAACCAAAATGTTGATGCAAAAAAGAAGAGAGATGAGGACAACTAAAGAAGATGTGACTTCCAAAGTGGAATATATAGAGCTATGCAAGACAGCACGAAAAAGTATCACTGAAGACGTAAGGAAATTCAACTGTGAGCTAGTGAGGAAAGCAATTGAAAACAACCAAAGCCTAAAGATAGCAAAGGGACATCTCAGTAAGGGAAGAAAACAGATTATGGCTCTGAGAAAAGAAGATGGTTCTATAACAAGAAATAGAGGCGAAATTTTGACAAGAGTGAAAGATTTCTACTCCAAATTATATGAAAGGGATGATACATGTACTCCAGACACCATGAAAGGTACCAGTACCAGAGTTCTTCCAGTCCTTCCAGCAGAAGTTGCACATGCAATCAAGAACATGAAGAGGGGAAAAGCTCCAGGAGAAGATGGAATTACTGTAGACATCATACAAGAAGCAAGTGGAGAAATCGAAACAGTACTCGCCCAAATTTTCACTCGATGCCTTAATGAAGGGAAAATTCCTGAGGATTGGAACAATGCTACAATGATCGTGCTACATAAAAAAGGTGACATTGAGGATCTCAGGAACTACAGACCTATCAGCCTCCTATCAGTGGTTTATAAAATCTTCACTAAAGTTCTTTCACACCGCTTGAAGGTAACACTGGACATGGCTCAACCGAGAGAACAAGCTGGATTCAGGAGTGGCTACAGCACAATAGATCATATCCACGTACTGAGAGAACTAATTGAAAGAGCGAGGGAATATGAACTTCCATTGTGCATGGCTTTTATCGATTATGAAAAAGCCTTTGATTCGGTGAAACCATCAGCAGTTACCACGGCTCTGAAATCCTGCGGTATTGAAGATGCATACATTAATATTATTAATAACATCTATGAAAATGCAAGTGCAAAGATTCTGGCTGTTTGAAAATACAACACACATAAAAATTGGAAAGGGAGTGAGACAAGGTGACACCATATCTCCGAAGCTCTTTAATGCCACATTGGAAAATGTCTTTCAATCACTGAACTGGGAAAACAAAGGGATAAAGATTAATGGAGATTATCTAACCCACCTTCGTTTTGCTGATGACGTAGTCATTTTTGCAACTACCCCATCAGAGCTGCAGAGTATGATCCAGGAACTTGCTGACAAGAGTAAAGAAGTGGGATTAAAAATGAACTTTCAGAAGACAAAAGTGATGTTCAATGCTTTTACAAGAAATGAAGATTTATCGATTGATGGAGAAAAACTGGAGATAACAGATACGTATGTTTATCTTGGACAGCAGATATCAAGTGAGGGTCACATTGATGAAGAAATTAATCGGCGTACAAAACTTGCCTGGAGAGCTTTTGGAAGAAACAGCATAATTTTCAAGAGCAATATGCCATTATGTCTTAAAAGAAAAGTGTTTGATCAATGCATCCTTCCAGTGCTTACGTATGGTGCAGAGACGTGGACCTTAACTAAAAGAGACATACAAAGGCTGCAGACAACTCAAAGAAGCATGGAGAGGTGCATGCTTGGTATAACCAGGAGAGATAAGAAGAGGAACTCGTGGATCCGAAAAATGACGAGAGTGGAAGACATCATGATCAGAGTTAAATCCCTGAAATGGCAATGGGCTGGACATACTGCCAGAAGGACAGACCATAGATGGACAGCCGAAATTTTAGATTGGATTCCAAGGGACAGGAAAAGACCCAGAAAAAGACCACATGGGAGATGGGTGGATGAAATTCGTAAATATGCGGGAGTGACATGGAGGAGACTGGCACAAGACAGACCGTTGTGGAGGAAACTTGGGGAGACCTTCGTCCAGCAGTGGATTGATAATGGTTGACAATGATGATGATGATGATATATGTATATACCGATTCCTACATTTACTTTGGGCAGCAGATATCAAGAGAAGGTCACATTGAGGAAGAAATTAATAACAGTATAAAACTTGGTTTAGACTGGAGGGCTTTTGGAAGAAACACTACAATTTTTAAGAGCAATATAAAATTATGTCTTAAAAGAAAAGTGTTTAATCAATGCATGCTTTCAGTACTTACAAAGCAGAGACGTGGACATTAACTAAAAAATACATACAAAGACTGGAGACAACATAAAGGAGCATGGAAAGAAGCATGCTTGGTGTAACAAAGAAAGAAAGGAAGAGAAAATCATGGATAAGGAAAATGACAAGGGTGGAAAACATAATGATAGGAGTGAAATCCCTGAATTAGCAATGGGCTGGACATATTGCCAGGAGAACGTACCACCGATGGACAACCGAAATTTTAGACTAGATTCCAAAGGATAGGAGACAACCCAAAAGAAGACCATGTGGGAAATGTGCGGATGAAATTCGAAAGCATGCGGGAGTGATATGGAGGAGATTGGCCCAAGATAGACCTTTATGGAAGAAACTTGGAGAGACTTTCATACAGAAGTAGACTGATGATGGTTGAAGATATATACATATATATATATATTCCACGTCACTCCAGCATATTTTCGAATTTCATCCCCTCATTCACCCATCTCCCATGTGGTCTTCTTCTGGGTCTTTTCCTGTCCCTTCGAATCCTGTCTAAAATTTCGGTTGTCCATCGGTGGTCCTTTCTTCTGGCAACATGTCCAGCCCATTGCCATTTCAGAGATTTTACTCTGATCACGATATCTTCCACTCTTGTCATTTTCATTATTGACGAGTTCTTCTTATCTTTTTTTGTTACACCAAGGATGATTCTTCCCATGCTTCTTTAAGTTGTCTGCAGCCTTTGTATGTAATTTTTAGATAAGATCCACGTCTCTACACTGCCAGAGATTAAGGGCCGATGTTTAAGTTGTGGAGTTATTTTGGAGTAGAGTAGTGGCGGTGGGGTTGGCCATAACTCACCACGCTAACCAAAAGTGTTGGTAAGTGTGGGATGGCATTTCCTTTAATCCGGATGGTATAGTCATGTCGCTATTGGTGGTCGTCAGAGCCCCTCCAGAGGGAACAGGACGCGTCACGAGAAGGTGGGGTTGACATTTGCCAAGTTGAAACTACGATATGTCGCGCATCACCTGACCTTACATCCCTATATAATGTATATATATTTTATTTATCATCATCATCATTGTCAACCATTATCAATCCACTGCTGAACGAAGGTCTCTCCAAGCCTCTTCCACAACGGTCTGTCTTGAGCCAGTCTCCTCCATGTTACTCCGGCATACTTTCGAATTTCATCCATCCATCTCCCATGTGGTCTTCTTCTGGGCCTTTTCCTGCCCCTTGGAATCCAATCTAAAATTTCGGCTGTCCATCGATGGTCTGTCCTTCTGGCAGTATGTCCAGCCCATTGCCATTTCAGGGATTTAACTCTGATCATGATGTCATCCACTCTTGTCATTTTTCTGATCCACGAGTTCCTCTTCTTATCTCTCCTGGTTACACCAAGCATGCATCTCTCCATGCTTTTTTGAGTTGTCTGCAGCCTTTGTATGTCTATTTTAGTTAAGGTCCACGTCTCTGCACCATACGTAAGCACTGGAAGAATGCATTGATCAAACACTTTTCTTTTAAGACATAATGGCATATTGCTCTTGAAAATTATGCTGCTTCTTGCAAAAGCTCTCCATGCAAGTTTTATACGCCGATTAATTTCTTATCTATGAGACCCTCACTTGATATCTGCTGCCCAAAATAAATGTCGGAATCGGTTGTCTCAAGTTTTTCTCCATCAATCGATAAATCTTCGCTTCTTGTAAAAGCATTGCACATTACTTTTGTCTTCTGAAAGTTCATTTTTATTCCCACTTCTTTACTCTTGTCAGCAAGTTCCTGGATCATACTCTGCAGCTCTGATGGAGTAGTTGCAAAAATGGCTACGTCATCAGCAAAACGTAGGTGAGTTAGATAATCGCCATTAATTTTTATCCCTTTGTTTTCCCAGTTCGGTGATTGAAAAACATTTTCCAGTGTGGTTTCACTGAATCAAAGGCCTTTTCATAATCGATAAAAACCATGCACAATGGAAGATCATATTCCCTCGCTCTTTCGATTAGTTCTCTCAGTACGTGGATACGATCTATAGTGCTGTAGCCACTCCTGAATTCAGCTTGTTCTCTCGGTTGAGCCACGTCCACTGTTACCTTCAAGCGGTGCGAAAGAACAATAGTGAAGATTTTATAAACCACTGATAGGAGGCTGATAGGTCTGTAGTTCCTGAGATCCTCAATGTCACCATTTTTATGTAGCAGGATCATTGTAGCTGTGTTCCAATCCCCAGGAATCTTCCCTTAGTTAAGGCATCGATTGAAAACTTGGGCGAGTACTGTTTCAATTTCTCCACTTGCTTCTTGTATGATGTCTACAGTAATTTCATCTTCTCCTGGAGCTTTCTCCCGCTTTATGTTCTTGATTGCATGTGCAACTTAGGCTGGGAGGACTGGAAGAACTCTGGTACTGGTACCTTTCATGATGTCTGGAGTACATGTATCATCCCTTTCAGATAATTTGGAGCAGAAATTTTTCACTCTTGTCAAAAATTTCCCCTCTATTTCTTGTTACAGAACCATATTCTTTTCTCAGTGCCATAATCTGTTTTCTTCCCTTACTGAGATGTCCCTTTGCTATCTTTAGGCTTTGGTTGTTTTCAATCGCTTTCCTCGCTAGTTCACAGTTGAATTTCCTTACGTCTTCAGTGATACTTTTTCGTACTGTCTTGCCTGTATATATTTAACTTTGGAAGTCACATCTTCTTTAGTTGCCCTCATCTCTCTTCTTTTTTGCATCAACATCTTGATTTTTCCTGATAATTTGTTCACATGCAACTTGTTCTTAAATCCAGCTAATTTTGTTGCTGTTTCCATAAGAGCTTTGGTTACTTTTCTGTTAACTTCGGAGATGTCCACTTCTTCTGACGTTAGACCTTCTAGAATAGAAAATCTGTTCCTCAGTTCTAATTTGAAGGTATTATGATGCTTTTTAGGGTTGGTCACGTCAATACACTTTGTTTGTTTTATGAGCTTGCCTCGTTCGAGTTTAGCATTGAGGTGCATCTTACATCTTACCATTTTATGGTCACTACCTGTTTTGAACTTGTTCAGCACACTGCAGTCTTCCATGACAAATTTCTTGTTACACATGTGGCTTTTTCTTGAAAAAGGAGTTCATGTTGAAAAATCCTTCTGCCTCTGCAAACTCCACGAGCGTATTTCCTCGCTGGTTTCTGTTGCCGTGACCGAATTTACCTACTGAAGTTTCATTCTGTTGCCGTTGCCCTATTTTGCATTGTAATCTTCCATATTTATCTTCAAGTGCTGCTTGTCTTTGTTATTTAGATGACGAATTTCCTCATAAAATTCTTCAGAATATCTTCTCGAGAGTTGGATAACGAGTCGCGCAGCTCTGTCAGAGGAACTTTGAACTTCTACAACTTTATCCTTCAGTTTATTGTTCATTATAAATCCAACACCACTAGTTCTGCCAGTATCTGTCCCACGATAGTAGAAGAGATGTCCACTTTTCAGTTCAATGAGATCTTCTCCTTTTCTCCTTACCTCACTTAGCCTGACGATGTCCCACTTGATCCTTTGTAGTTCCTCTTCGAATTCAAGAAGCCTTGAATCAGAAGATAGGGAGCGTCAATTGTAAGTATCTAAAGTCAGTATCAAATGGCAGCCTAGTGCAGTCCTCCGGTGATTACTGGGTTAGCTACTCTACACTCAGCCTCTCACCTTCACAGGGAGGAATTGGTTTTCCTGTTGTAGATCTCGTCTACCGTGCCGAACGGCTTCACTGTTTTTTCATGTGCTTAAAAGTCCCAACCCAGATACCTTCATAGTACGTAATGGTCTTGCTTCATCGAAACATTTTCATTAACGTTAGCCGTCTTTCTTCGAATGGAGGGTTTCCCAGCATTACGACAAAGCCTCCCAGCCGTTTACTGGGAGGACATAGAAATCCTGAGGTCTCTCCCATTACAGAGAGAATCCCCCCTCCTCCACTACGGAGATACTAAATGAACCGCTCTTTTACTCATCAGCTCTTCATCCCTCTGACCGACCATTCTTTGCCTCTCCAGAATGGATGCGTGCAGGCATTATTACTGTACAATACCTTGTGAACCTCAACCTTACTTGGAAAGACTTTGCTCGTCTATCTACTCAACTTCACGATTCCGTCTCCTCCCGGACACTTAACACGTTGATAAAATCATCGATCATCCGTTTATGCCCATCTCTGGCCTCCGGTGAAGGAATTCTACAGGTTGAAGCAGCACCGCGACATTTCCCGTTCTTTCTGCAACTCTGTATGAAATCTTTTGCGCTTGAGGCATGCTCACAGAAGATTTTGAGTGAAATTCTTCGCACTTGTGCACCTCAGCAACCAGTGCCTTTCCCTACTGTTCCGTCTGCCTCCTTGACAGCTGTTTGGTCTGACGCACACCCTCTCCTTGCTACACCTCATGAGAAGAATGTTCATTGGCTATTTCTACATCGCCGCTTCTCTGTTCTTCAATTATTACACCGAATGACTCTTATTATTTCTCCACAATGTGCCTACTGTGACGTCCCGGCAGACATTGAACATGTCTATTGGTTTTGTCCTGTCTTGCTACCTGTGTTAAATCTCATGTTCCGTATTGCACACCATCTCTGCCCAGGAAATCTGAGTGCTGTCTCATATTTTACCCTACTTCAAGATATTCCTTCTGCTTCTCCTCTCCCATCAGTGTGTGTTTACATTTATTTTCTCGCTTGCGAAAATAGTAATTTACTCCCATTAACTAGCGCATCAGGAAAACTCCACTGTACCTACTCTTTCAGAGGCAAGCGAGGAGCTTATCCATCACTTCACAGCTCGACTAAAGTGCCGTCTACAGTTAGCGCATGAACACGCTGTCAATACAGAAACTCTTCCCAACTTCCACAAACTCTGGAGACAATACCTCAGCTGGTTCCAGATTGATGGCGTAAGAGTTTCCTTCACAGTTTGAACTATTATGAATACTCTATCCTGTTATTGACACTTACATCGTTATTTAAACTGTTTAATTTCCCCTTCTATCTTACCCTCAGGAAGTGTATATAGTTTTATTTCTTGGCCTCCTTGTTCTGGCGCTCATTTGTACATAACCATTTCATGACTCTCATTCTCATTCTGTACTCCGAGTGTTTAATAAATGCATATTTAAACCTTAGCACCCTCTGCCTTCATGTCGCACTGGCCGCTGCCTTGGCCAGGTACATTCCAGCTGCCGGAGGCTGAGGACCAAGATATAAGTTGTGGAGTAATTTTGGAGGGGTTTGGCCAAAACTCACCACGCTGGCCAGGCGAGTTGGTGAGTGTGGGATAGCATTTCCTCGAATCCCGATGGTATGGTTATACCGATATTGGCCGTCGTCAGAGCTCCTTGTTAGAGCCCCTTTAGTGGGAACAGGATGCACCACGAGAAGGCGGGGTTGAGATTTGTCAGGGAGAGGCTGTTATGTTGCGCAACACCTGACCTTACATCCCCCTATATATATATATATGCATTCATCATATGCCTGAAAGCATATTTGCAGTTGGAACTGGGACGTAGAGCTTGCCTAAAGAAGAATTCCCTATCAGTAGAACAGCGTCCGAATATTGATGGTACGGCAATGTACATCTTCACTAGGCTCCCCACCATTCTGGAAGCAAAGATAATAACATAGCTGGTTTTGCCAGAAATACCATCACCATTTCGCAGTTTAACTTTCAGATAGATTTCGTCACGAATTAGAGCTACTGATAATTTGACTCGGATGAAGTCTCCTACTCATAATTGGTGTTCTGGATTCCAACCACCTGGAGCACGTCTCGTATTAATTGACAATAGGATACAAGAGGCTTCCTTATGAAGTCTAAAAATGTGTCATACGAGACCAAATTAGATTGAGCGGTTTCTTGTGTGTGTGTGTGTGTGTGAGAGAGAGAGAGAGAGAGAGAGAGAGAGAGAGAGAGAGCTATGGGCAGTCGCCTGTCCTTTATTTGAGGTCACAAGTCTCAAAGAAAGAACCCCAGAGCAGTAAGGCAAATACATTAATCTGAAACTGGACTTCGGGTCCGAGATAAGCCCGAGATTGAGTTCTTGCTCGCCCTGGTCGGAGACCATAGAGTAACCGGGGCATAGGACATTTTAATGGATTTTAGCATTAATTCATTTTCAGGTCCTTTTCAGTAAGCATAAGAATGTTCTAAAAAGGCTTTCTAAGGCGGTATAAGTTATTAGAGCTGTCAAAATGTGTTTCTCAGGAAATCATTCTTTATATGGAGCAGCCGTTTCAAAATGTTTGCTTGAATCGTTTCATTAGCCTACGCTGCGGTTATGTACTTTGTCATCAGAAAGCGCATTCGAGACGGCTTATTGCTTCATTCCCGAAGAGGCGTTAGACGTCATAACTTTCTAGCAAGAGGGAGAAGGACGGCCACACAGGAGGTCAAGCTTAGAAGCCGGGATTGGAGACAACAGAGGTCTAGGAGGAGAGGTGGTGGGATGATATTTTGTGAAGGAAACATATTTTTCGGTTCTCTGGGCCTGATGGAAAAACTCAGATAAATGTTGCGGGGAATTTGATGATAAATACGAAAAAGCGTATAACTGAGAAATGAAACAGACACCGAGAGGACACAAACGTTAAGGTATAATTTTCATCTAAGATCCATCCGGGGCAACCTGCTCGTATAACGTACAGGTTTATGAACAATGTAGGACTACAACTTTCTCAACTACACTGGCGGAAAGTGAAAAAAGAACACCAAGAAGGAGACGTCTGATACCAACGAAATTTATACAGCATAATAACGGAATACAGAGGATAACGTGATCAAAACTTTATGGTACAATACAGCTGTATTTGCTGGTAAAATGAAAAATAACATTTCCATGTAACATGGTTAGTACGAGGTTGAACCGCCATGAACTGCGTCACACTGTGCAATTCTGGCATGGAGTCTGTCGTACAGATGCTGAATGTAAGTTTGGGGTATTGAGTTCCAAGCATCCTCAACCTGGACGCGTAAAACGGGAATGGTCGTGGCTGGCCGTGGAGACCAGATAAGTCGTTGTCCCAAAAATCCCACACATGCTCAATGGGGGACAAATCCGGTGAACTTGCAGGCCATGGAAGTTGTCTCACACCGTGAAGTGCATGTTGCGTCGCACGTGCCGTGTGTGGGTGTGCGTTATCTTGCTGGAAAACACCACGATGGACCGACCTTACAAATGGCACAACAACGGGCTGAATGATGTTGTTGATGTAGGAGGTGCTGTTTAACGTACCCGGTACAAACACTAGTCGTGTACGGGAGTGATAGCTGATCACTCCCCACACCAGGGAACCAGGTGTAACTTTATGGTATAAATCAGCTGTATGTGTGTCGCTGGCGGATGCAAGAAGGGTGGAGACGCTCCCCTGTGTGTCTGCGAACACACATACGACCATCGGAGGCTCCCAAGCAGAATCTGCTTACATCGCTGAACACGACAGGTCGCCATTGCGTTCTCCAGTGCAGACGTTGGCGACACCACTGCAGCAGTTCGAATGAAATGTCCGGCAAAGGCCCAGCACACGTGGACGGCGAGAACGGAGAAGTAGGACAACTTACCTGGGGAAAATAATCTCCCCTTGGCAGTGAGACATAATTGCGATCTGTCCGGCAAGGCCATGATCCCGGAATGAAAAAAGTCTTGTGGCTGGGACCCGAAGAAGTCATCAACTGCACGTTGAACCTCGTTGTCTATCGTTAATTGTTTCCCGGATAGGAAGTGACCCAGCCGACGAAACAGATGATAGCTACCGGAGACAAGTCCGGGTTAAAGGCAGAATGAGGCAGTGCTTCATAGCCCAAGACACTTAGTGTCAGCATCGTTCGTTATGCGACATGAGGTCGGACGTTGTCCTGGAGCAAGAGAACACCATGTCTGTCGAAAGCCGGTTGTTTTTGCAGGAACTTCCGATGCATCTGGTGTAATTCAGCACTATAACGTTCTGCAGTGATGGTTTGGCTTCTTGCCAAGAAACTCCGACGAATTATTCCGGCTGAGAACCACCAGACAAAGAACATTATCTTCTTGGTGTGTAAGGGTGGCTTAGGATGTCGTTCAGCAGGTTGTGCCTTGCTTATCCATTGTGCGGATCGCTTCCGCTCATCATAAAGGACCCACTCCTTGTCGCAGGGGACGATTCGATGCAGTAGAGGTTCCTCTTTATTCCTGGCAAGCAGCGACGTACAGACTTCCAAACGCCTAGTCTCCTTGGCAGTTGTCAACTCATGCGGCAGCCACATGTCCAGCTTTTTGACCTTACCCAACGCCACCAGACGCCAAATAACTGTCGTGTGGTAGAAACTTACCTCTGCCGCTATCTCACGACACGTTTCTCTGGAATCCGCTTCAAATACCCGTAACCGTACATCGGTAGAAACAGGAACAAGTCGCTGACTTCGTGCTTCGTTTTGCAGGTCCGAATCCGCTTCGAAACTTCACAAACCATTGCCGAATGCTTCGTTCTTTGGCCATGTTCTCCCCAAACGCTTTGTTAACGTTTCGAGCTGCAATTCCTGAAGAACGGCCCAGTTCAATTTCATACAGGAAGATGACTTTCAAATCCAGCGTCTGTATGTTTCCTTTGCAAGCCACGTTACGTCCAAACAAATCACGCCTAAACCTTGTTCTTTACACATGTGCTAGCTATTTATAGTAACTCTGTTACGTAATAACAGCAACACCTGTGGGTGTTTCCATTCCGCTGTGGTGGGGGCCTGTCTCCACTGCTTTCACGCCGGACATTTCATTCGCAGCAACCCAATGCTTCCAGGCGACATGCAGAAGAAGCATCACACTCTTTTCAAAGCGCAGGAACATTATGCATTTTCTCGAACCTCACAGCCAGAAGATTCGTTTATCGTTCGGGCGCGAATATAGCGTAAAAGTCCAAATTTGCCGGTGATGAATTCGAAATACATCTTACTTCTCCGGAGTCGGATATTCTACCGCTTGAACTACATCGACGAACGCTTATCGATGCAACTTGCAGTTTTGACTCTTGCATCGCCTCGGTGGTGCGTCACAGGGTGTGTGATGAAATTTGGTGGTATGTTGTAAAAGTATTGGGAGTGTGTATAAATACCTGTCCTCACATGCATGAAAGGAATTATCCGAAACAGCGAGAAGAGGCATGTAAAACAATATGGTGATATTCCCGAGAATGTCGTAGTTAGATCTCCGAACCTGGGGCGGAGGGGGGGGGATCTCATCTATGATTATTGAAGTATCATTTGCAGGGTTGCAGTCTCATATAGGGAGCAGCTCTCTGTTCAATGACAAACTACACTTATCCTCGAATATACATAGATACAAGTTTTTCTTCGTCTTTTTGCTCCTTTTGTTAATTGAGAGAAGAATTTCTCCACGCCGAAAGGTAAAGAGCAATACATGAAATGAAATGAAATTGAAAATATGAAGAACTAGTTTGTAAAATCATGCAATGCATTGATTATAATACGCTTTACAGCATACCAGAAATCATTACTCAAGTTATGAGAATAATGGCTGTGGAATAAATCGCGGTCCTGTGCCCTGACCTTTGATCCCATTTCGATGATATTCAACAGAACTGGTTCGGTATACTTCTGAAATAACATGATAACGTTTTGTCGCAATCGAAGCAATTTTACGCAAGTTATGATGCATAAGGGCTATGGAGTAGATCCCGCACCTGTGTCCGAACCTTTGACTCCATTTCGCCCATTTTCAATAGAATTCGTCCCCATGTAAGACCCTACAACATACTAAGATTTCGTCCAAATCGAAGCATTTTTACGTAAGTTATGACGCATAATGGCGATGGAAGTGATTCGCTCCTATGTCCTGACCTTTGACCCCGTTTCGCCCATTTTCAATAGGGTTTGTAGCCAGGTAGTCCCCTACCACATACTAAAATTTCATCGAAATCAAACCCTTTTACGTTAGTTATGACGCATAAAAGCAGTGGAATGGATCCCGCTTCTATGTACTGACCTTTGACCCCATTTCGTTCACTTTAAATAGGGTTCCTTCCCAGGTGATCCCCTACCAGATACTAAAATGTCATCGAAATCGAACGATTGTTACGCGAATTATCGTGCGGACGGACATACGCACACAACGCGTGACGTAATGAGGCAGATGGCAATCGCGACCATCTGCTCGCAAGAGTGTGACGTCATAAAACTTTAAAAGGATTCACACACACCGCGTGACGTAATGAGACAGATGGCGTGACCGCGCGCCAACATTCTCAAACGCGTGATTGTGACGTCATAAGATTTCTAAGCATTGGTAACATTAATGGAACGACGCCATGACACCAAAAACGTTATAATTCGGGGTGGTTATTTTACCCACTAAACGAACTCTCCTAAAGTCGAGATCAAGCTAAATCGATTTCTAATTCCAGAAAACGGTAGGTTAACGACTTTCATCAAAATTCTTAGAGCTGTTTTCAAAATAAAATGTACATACATGCATACAAGAATTGCTACTTTAAGGTGGACGTCAAGTAATTTTGCTTCCTATACTTCCAATGGAAAAACTTCTGTACGCATTTTCTTCACAATTAATGCGTTCCCAAGGATGAAAATTTGAACATCGATTAAAATAGCTTCATTTCATAACTTGGAATACTTAATATTTTCTAAACCATAACCGTAATTATGCAATCCATTATTTATTTGTCCACTGACGTCATCAAAGTACAGGTCGCGCCATCCGTTTTCTGGTTTCAACACCACCAAAGGAAACGTTATTGTTTTTTAATATAATTATGCTTATGTTTTAGAAAATGTTAAGCATTCCAAGTTATAGTATGAAGTTAGTTTAATCGATGTTCAAATTTCCATCCTTGGGAACGCACTAATTGTGAAGGAAATGTGTACAAAGGTTTTCCATTGGAAATATAGGAAGCAAAATTACTTGACGTCCACCTTAATAGTGTAAGATAAGGGCGATGGAATGGATCCCGATCCTATGTCCTAACATTTGACTCCATTTGTCCCATTTTCAATAGGGTTCCTCTTCAAGTGGTCCCCTACCACATACTAAAATTTCATCGAAATCGAACTATTTTTACGCGCGTTATGAAGCATAAGGGCAATGGAATGCATCCCGCTCCTATGTCCTGACCTTTGACTCAACTTCACCCATTTTTAATAGGGTTTGTCCCTATTGAAAATGGATGTTTGCATACTAAAATTTCATTGAAATTGAACTATATTTACGCAAGTTATGACGCATAAGGGCAATTGGATGGATCGCTCTCTTATGTCGTGATCTTTGACCCCACTTCACCTATTTTCAACAGGGTTCGTCCCCAGGTGGTCCCTTACCACTTACTAAAATTTCATCGAAATCGAACCATTTTTACGTGAGTTATCGTGCCGACGGACAAACAGACGGACGGACAGACGGAAAAAGCTGCAGCATATACGCTTCTTCAACCTACGGTTGGAAAGCGTAAAAAAGGGGGAATGGGATAAAGAAAACTGAACTCTCTTGAAATGAAATAAATTATCAACGTTTATTCACAATGAAAAGTTTATTAATATCGACTATAGTTTGGCAGAGCGTTTGACTCGGCATCATTAGGACGAATGGAGGGTAAACTTTCAGTTCATTGTGACATCATCAGAGTTCTGAAGGTCACGGATTTTGATGAGTTCTTTCCACGCGTTTCAAAGAAGTGCGGTAGACGCCATGTCGTTGATAAGTCGCGAAGAGTTCTGGTATATGTGGAAAACTTCTATACTACGAGTCAACCTAAGAGTAAACCACTATGAAGAGTACGAAACAGCTACCTCCGCTACGAAAAATAGTCCCTATCGTTTAGAGCGAAAAGCATCAGAATTATTGCTTAGAATCCATTTTTGTTTGCTCAACAGTTTATCAGACAAAATTGCTATCTAAAAAAATTCCTAGAAGTTAGAGCTCTTTTAGAAATAAATTTGTTCTGAGAAGTTGCTGAATCAAGAGCTTCGCACTTTCGGCTATTTCTGCGCACTTGGGATACAACTCGGACAGGGGGAAGAGGTGGAAGACCTCTCCCAATATTAACAACACAGAGGCAATGAATTGACAATCGGAGAAACTTGAAGGCAGTAGGGGAAGCAGTTCGGCCTCCACCAGACCCCAACTGCTTGTGAGATGTGCGGGTGGGTGGGGGAATCAGAAAGGAAACAGTAGAAGAGCAGATTGACCCGGATGGATACCGTTCTTGCGTTCCACGACGAGATGTGATAAGGTTCTCCCGCCGTTCCCAGCAGTACACTTTTAGGGTGAACTGGGGTATAATATATTAAACTTGATGGTCGAATCTGGTTTATCAATAAGCGTATCGTTTTCAAACAAAAATGTATGATTATTTTCGTGACAAACCCTCTGCAAAACTGTAGTCGATGTTAACAAAACATTTAATTGTGAATAAACGTTAATAATTTATTCTATCTCAAGATCACAAGTGTGTAGTCTTAAATTAAATATTATATAACTCTATAATGAATTAGTTTTTACTGGTTTGTTGTGTGGTAATTATTACATCATGAATAAAGTTTTACTGGTGGTACTTAATGGAGACACTTAATGAATAAGACCTAACAGCCAGACAGAGGTCTGACAGTACTATGAACTGAGAAAAACGTACTTACTTAAAAACCTTTTATTAGAGAACTCCTGGTATTATCCAACACACACTTCACTAGTCACACTAATCGTATCACAATAATGAGGAAGAACCTAATCACATAGAACGAAGCTCTCGGCACAAAATAACGTAGCTCTTTTCACATCGAACAAAACCTCTCCACATATAAACAAAAAGCTCTCTCACGTAACACAAAAGCTCCCTACGCACATAAACAAAAAGCTCCCTTTAGGTATCGTTGAACGCGCCTATTTATACTGCCTATAACCACGTCATGACTACACTCGTTGCCACATATCATTCAGCGGGAGAAATAACATCTCGTTAAGTAAGAAGATAATTTACATAGGAAAATAAAATAACAAGAGATAGTAAAATCAAAAGGAAACTGAATCTAGAGTATACGTTACAACTCTCTTGAAATATTAACAGTAAATTGCATTATCAGAATTTGTTTGACGGTGGCTAAGTTGCAAGGTCACTATCTCTGGAGGAAAGATAATTGCCAACTAGCGTGGAAAAACTGGTATTTATCTTTTAGTTTATTCTCTTGATTTCTTTTAATGGATCCACTCAATGACACCGAGCAGTTATCGATGTTAAATTTCGGCTCGTTCTTCTCCATCTTTAATCGGCCATTCTTCTTCGCTGGAGCTCGGAGGTAGCCTATTCTTACCGTGGTCAACAAAACCTTCCTGCTCCACTCAAAAACAAAAGCCCTCAGATTTCTGCCAATGAACACTCTTCTCCCACGCATGCATCGCAAAATTGCTCCTCCTTACCGTAAAACAATAAATAGGAGAGAGTTGTAAGCTTGCTCTTTTTTTAACGCAGATTTCTCTTTATACCATTATTTTACATTACCCAGAGAGATACATTTAGCAAAAACATCCCCACGACATCTTTTTTAGTTTATTAACTACCTCGAAGTTTTTTCAACAGCAGTGCTTAGCACTTTCCAAGTGCTAAACATAATTTCATCAGTATGCCAAGCTCCTCCGCTTTTCTCTCTCTCTTTTTTCTTATCCTTTTTTTTTAAGAGAAATCACCATAAATAAAAGTGATATCTCTCTTCCCTGAGCCTTAGTAGCAACAAGTACGATCCTCACGTGGCAGAAAATCATTGGCTCTGCTGTTCTTGCTGATTCACATAGAGAAGTAATTTCCTTTTAGTTACACAACGTCATTCTAATTTTGCACTTTTTAAAAACGTGCAGTACGAGAATAAATAAGGTAAAGTATATATGCTTACAATGAAGTACAAAAGTCATTTTCATATAGCATTAAAAATAAAAAAATCAGATAATTTACAACTTCCACTTTCCAAGGGGGAAGGGGGGGCTTGCTTGACTTGCAGGGGAGCTGAGCCCCCTCTAGCCCCCTGCTAGCTAAGGTCCTGATTCATGAAATCCGTGACCATTCCGAATAAGCCGTAGGACTGAGGAGCTATTTAGTCGTATGTGCTGTGTAGCGGAAACTCTGAACCTTTAACCTTCATCCGAATTTTACCAAGTATAATACGGAAACTGATAGGAGGCTGATAGGTCTGTAGTTTCCGAGATCCTCAATGTCAGCCTCCTATCAGTAGTTTATAAAATCTTCACTAAAGTTCTTTCACACCGCTTGAAGGTAACACTGGACATGGCTCAACCGAGAGAACAAGCTGGATTCAGGAGTGGCTACGGCACAATAGATCATATCCACGTACTGAGAGAACTAATTGAAAGAGCGAGGGAATATGAACTTCCATTGTGCATGGCTTTTATCGATTATGAAAAAGCCTTTGATTCGGTGAAACCATCAGCAGTTGCAATGGCTCTGAAATCCTGCGGTATTGAAGATGCATACATTAATATTATTAATAACATCTATGAAAACGCAAGTGCAAAGATTAGGCTGTTTGAAAATACAACACACGTAAAAATTGGAAAGGGAGTGAGACAAGGTGACACCATATCTCCGAAGCTCTTTAACGCCACATTGGAAAATGTCTTTCAATCACTGAACTGGGAAAACAAAGGGATGAAGATTAATGGAGATTATCTAACCCACCTTCGTTTTGCTGATGACATAGTCATTTTTGCAACTAGCCCATCAGAGCTGCAGAGTATGATCCAGGAACTTGCTGACAAGAGTAAAGAAGTGGGATTAAAAATGAACTTTCAGAAGACAAAAGTGATGTACAATGCTTTTACAAGAAATGAAGATTTATCGATTGATGGAGAAAAGCTGGAGATAACAGACACGTACGTTTATCTTGGACAGCAGATATCAAGTGAGGGTCACATTGATGAAGAAATTAATCGGCGTACAAAACTTGCCTGGAGAGCTTTTGGAAGAAACAGCATAATTTTCAAGAGCAATATGCCATTATGTCTTAAAAGAAAAGTGTTTGATCAATGCATTCTTCCAGTGCTTACGTATGGTGCAGAGACGTGGACCTTAACTAAAAGAGACATACAAAGGCTGCAGACAACTCAAAAAAGCATGGAGAGGTGCATGCTTGGTGTAACCAGGAGAGATAAGAAGAGGAACTCGTGGATCCGAAAAATGACAAGAGTGGAAGACATCATGATCAGAGTTAAATCCCTGAAATGGCAATGGGCTGGACATACTGCCAGAAGGACAGATCATCGATGGACAGCCGAAATTTTAGATTGGATTCCAAGGGACAGGAAAAGACCCAGAAGAAGACCACATGGGAGATGGGTGGATGAAATTTGAAAGTATGCAGGGGTGACATGGAGGAGACTGGCACAAGACAGACCGTTGTGGAGGAAACTTGGGGAGACCTTCGTCCAGCAGTGGATTGATAATGGTTGACAATGATGATGATGATGATGAATACGGAAAGCATCTTCCTGTTGTTGAGTCCACTATCATATAATCATTCTTTCCATCTTGGTTCGTTTTTTATTCTGCATTTCTGAGGAACATTTATATTTACCACCTACGGCTCTTAGGTATTTCCTTATCTCTCTATTCTAAAAAAAGTAACTGCCGCCGCATCTGTTTTAGAAATTTCGCGACACTCGGACTTTTCTAGCGCGCAGCGCAAAAAGTATTGAACACAAAAATATGAAATTTACATCGTTTGTAGAGAATTGTTTGGAAAACACACTGAAATAAACCGTTTTTCTATTCTGGTGATACTTCAAGAGCAATTGTATTTCAAAATTAAGATAAGCAAAAAAAGTGCTATCAGTTCGCGTTTCGGACACACTAATAGCAACAGAACCACGAAACTTTGTAGGCATGTAGTGCCATGGCCGATTTTTTGCACCTCCTCACCCTTTTTTTAAATTTCGATTTAGTTTACGAGAAATTCAATTTTTAAATTTCACAAAATTCTCTATTTCGCGATGGGATCCATTTTAAGAAACGGGTGTATGGCAAACTATAAATCATAACGCACTGCAATTTTTGCAGCATAAACTCACAACTATCATCCCTCTTTAACAAATAATATTTTAAGAAAAAGTCATTTTCTGATTTTTAAGCATTTTTTAAAGACGCAAAGGAAAGAAACGAGCAGCTTACTTTGCTTTCAGCGTTAAACACACAGCAAAGTTTTGGTCCTGTGACCTGCTGCTATGGTGACGCAGCTATTTTTAGCACTCTCTTCTCATTGGGTGAAAGGACAGGCTACAATCAAACTGATCAAACTGGTAATGACGCAATACCTAATGACGTAGCGACGCTTTTAAAGTGCGGTGTTTCCCGCCGGCATACGTGAATACCTATGTAAATATACTCGTAGGCTTTCGCCTCGTATATAAAAATCAAAGAGGGAAAATGCGAGTGTGTTCGTCAGCAAATTGTTCGACCACCTCTAAATGACCTAGAGATCTGAAAATTGGCAATGTGATAGGTCTTAAGGTCCGTATACATAGAAAAGAACGAAAAATAAAAATAAAAATGGCGGCTTTGGAACATTGCTTGAATTTTTCGCAAATTGTTTGAAAACTTCTAAATGACCTAAAGATATAAAAATTGGCATGCATATAGGCCTTAGGGTTCGTATATATAGAAAAATACGAAAAAAAAAATAAAGTAGGCTTTGGAACATTGTCTGCTTGAATTTTTCGCGAATTGTTTGACTACTTCTAAGTGACCTGGAGATCTGAAAATTGGCATGCTGATAGGTCTTAAGGTCCGGATACCTAGATCAGTCCGAAAACCAAAGAAACTAAAATGGCGGCTTTGGAACATTTTCTGCTTGAATTTTTCTCGAATTGTTAGACCACTTCTAACTAAACTAGAGATCTAAAAATTGACATGCTGGTAGGGCTTAAAGTTCGGCGGATACTTACAAATGCACGAAAAAAAAAACAAAAAAAAAAAAAAAAAAAAACAGCGCTTTGAAACATTGTCTGCTTAAATTTTTCTAACACTTCTACACCTAGAAAAAAGTCTGAAAACCAAAAAATTCAAAAAGGGTGGCTTAGCTTTATTATTTCAAAATGCTGTTAGGTTTAAATATAATTTTGTCAGAATCACTGAAATGTTTTGAAAATTTCAAATTTTGATTTAAAATTAAGGTGCGCCAAAGCCTGCTCCATTTTACGTCAAACTGTATTCAATGACGTCACAACGCTGTTCTAAATCGTAAAACAGTTACGGATTTTAAATTATTTTTCTTTCCCTTAATTACTTTTCCCTTTCTTCAATTTTATGTTCAAAAAATGATTTTACAGATTCACCGTTCGGAGAACGGGCATGATTGCTAGTACTGTAAAAAAGATATTGCCGCCCCGGCGGCGCAGTGATCTAAGCGTTGGCTTATGATCATTCATCCGTGAAAGTTCCGGGTTCGAATCCCGGTGTTGCATAGATGTTATGTTTGTCTTATGGCACTGGCTCTCACCCTTCCCTGGAGCCAGTGACCTTAAATTACGAACGGACAACTGCTTACCTATAGCCCATTGAGTTGCTCACGGTGGTCGTTAAGCTTTCAATAAAAAAAAAAAAATTCTGAAATTCATGAGCCACTTTCCGTGATTCCTTTCGTGAATAAACGAAGCATATTTCCGTTAGAACCTTTTCCGTGAAATGGCGGAAAGAAACCTGAATTTCACGGATTTTTCGTACGACAGGAAAGCTCTGAATTTTCAGAAACCTTTTTCTCAGTTCCTTTCTTATATGACGGTGAATTGCCAGTTTTAAGATATGTTAACGGAAAATTCTGAATTTTCTGAAACCTTTCTCCAATTTCTTTCTTATATTGACGGTGAATTGCGGTTTGTTAGATGTGTTAACGGAAATGAAATGAGAAATTCACCGTCTATGTACGATATTTAATAAAATACGAAATATATTACAGTTAAAATACCCCAGTAACACTTTCGGAGTAACATTTACCCCCTCATCAGGTGGAACAGAGGCAATGTAGCACTCCTTTATATAGTTGTGCAACGATGCATTATGGGTATAAGTCATCACCCGTCGCATGGGTTGTGACCGTTGGCATTATAACAGCGTAAAGAGTATAATTTCACAAGTTTTTGGTTTAACATAACAGTACAAGGATTCGTTACAAATACAAAGTTATGATCAATTTTATATAGTGTTGGAATTGTAAATATATATTACTATAATTTAAAGTTCAGGTAAGTAATACGCTCTTTCCAAATTCTTGATATGTCCACAGGCAAGTAGTCATTACAGCATTTGTCCCCTAAAGCTTCGATATACATACTTTCAACAAAATGCAGCGAATGTATATATGCTGGAGTATCCAGTAGCCTAATGTTTTTCCAGATTCCTAGATAAAGCTATGTTATTGTTGTTGGTTCGGATATCGTATTTGTGTTCCTGGACACGGATACCCATGCAAACTTCTTCGTGTCGAGCCTACGTAGTTGCTAACATGTTCTCCTGTCGAAGGGTCCAGCAGCGGAATATTATACACACCCTATTTGTTCATAATATCTGTTGTTGTTCGATCCTTTTTAACTGATAATAGGAGGTTCTTCGAGCGGGTGCCAGATTGTATACTATGTTTTGAACAGTATCTTACATAGACGGTGAGTTTCTCATTTCATTTAACGTATTGTGCGGGAATTTCTGAATTCTTAGAAACCTTTCCGTTATTTCTTTCTTATATTGACGGTAAATTGCCGTTTTTAAGATGTGTTAACGGAAAATTCTGAATTTTCATAAACCTTTCTGGAATTCCTTTCTTATATTGACTGTGAATTGCCGTTTTTAAGATGTGTTAACGGAAATTTCTGAGTTCTTAGAAACCTTTCCGTAATACCTTTCTTATATTGACGGTAAATTGCGGTTTTTAAGATACGTTAACGAAAAATTCTGAATTTTTATAAACCTTTCTGCAATTCCTTTCTTATATTGACGGTGAATTGCCGTTTTTAAGAACCCAAATTCTGAATGTTCAGAAACCTTTCTGCAATTATTTTCTTATATTGACGGTGAATTGCCGTTTTTAAGATGTTTTAACGGAAAATTCTGAATTCTTAGAAACCTTCCCGTAATTCCTTTCTTATATTAACGGTAAATTGCGGTTTTTAAGATGTGTTAACGGAAAATTCTGAATTTTCAGAAACCTTTCTGCAATTCCTTTCTTATATTAACGGTAAATTGCAGTTTTAAAGATGTGTTAACCCAAATTCTGAATGTTCAAAAACCTTTCTGCAATTCCTTTCTTATATTGACGGTGAATTGCCGTTTTTAAGATGTGTTAACGGAAAATTCGGAATTTTCATAAACCTTTCTGGAATCCCTTTCTTATATTGACGGTGAATTGCCGTTTTTAAGATGTGTTAACGGAAATTTCTGAATTCTTAGAAACCTTCCCGCAATTCCTTTCTTATATTAACGGTAAATTGCGGTTTTTAAGATGTGTTAACGGAAAATTCTGAATTTTCAGAAACCTTTCTGCAATTCCTTTCTTATATTAACGGTAAATTGCCGTTTTAAAGATGTGTTAACCCAAATTCTGAATGTTCAGAAACCTTTCTGCAATTCCTTTCTTATATTGACGGTGAATTGCCGTTTTTAAGATGTGTTAGCGGAAAATTCTGAATTTTTAGAAACCTTTTCACATTTCTTTTTGTATATTAAAGGGAAAACTCTGTTCTCACTTTTTCCGTATCCATATGACGAAAGGTAACAGGAGCGATTCGTGGAAATACTTGAAATTTGATAAACTGTTAAATTTTAATCTTCTGTCGAAGGATTTGATTTTAAAGTTCTGTAGCAAGATCGGATATTGTGGATAGCATATCGCATGAAACTTTTATTACTGTGGCACCAGATATTCCTCCCTCATTCCCCCATTTTGTACATCAGCTAGTGCATAGTGTTACCATAAGAAACCGGATACTTAAAATATTGTATAGGTGATTGTATTATATGATGTCTAATAGACATTGTGTATGTATCAGTCTTTGGAGTCCTTGAGACAAAAGCTATTATAGCGATCAAAAGTAAATTTTATATTTAGAAGTTTTGTGAAATATTATAAAACAGTACATTTCACGTTTTCTTAAAGATTACTGAAAGTCATTGTCAGTTTAAAAAGATCTCAAGTTCCAACGTATTCCGTTGCTTCGAAAAATCCCGATGAAAAAAATATTTAATTTGTGATAAGTCCTCCCACAGAAAAAATAAAATTATACAAACCTATTCAAAAATATAATAAGTTCCAACAGAAAATAGAATGACTAAATCACTCGCATTAATGGAAAAAAAATTTCATCATCGTGCAATTAGAGTTTTACCTTGTACGTGAGTATGATTTCTGTGTCTTTTTGTCTCAGTGGTTAAGTCGCGCGGTTTCGGACGATCTCGGCTCGAGTCCTACTTGCGCGAAAGAATTCCGTGACGTAATGGTTGAAAAGTTCCGAATCGTCGATTTTGAAAATTTTTTGTATAAATACGGAAAAACCATAAGCGGACTTTTCTGAAATTAACGGAATTATACTGGCTACGGAAAAATCTGTAAAAACACGGGAGTTAAAAAACAAAGGGAACTTTTCAAAACGGAAATTCCGTTAAAAGACGGATACCTACCGACAACTTTGCTGCACGTTATTTTCAGAAATTGTCAGTGAATTCACACCACTGATTTCTTACACTCTAGTTTTTACGTTTTTAGTAAAATTGGGTCCAATACCGGAAGTACGATTTTGTCAAGTTTTGCATTCCTTGATTGTTATTTTAAGATGTAAGCCTTATTTCTTCCTCATAGTTAAAAAAGTACGAGGGTTGTACAGAAAGTAATGCAAAGTGGACAAAACTCTTTTATTAACTGACAGAGGTCGTTCAATTGCATATGTTGGTAGAGTAACTCTTCCTCTACATCAAATATTCTTCTTCATTGCAGGTAAATAATAAAATCCAAGCAGAAGCAACGTGCCGTCATTGAGTTCTTGACGAAGGAAGGGTGCAGGCTGTCCGACATACATAGAAGGCTCCAGAATTACTTACGGAGATGACACCATTGACAAGGGCAATGTGCACAGATGAATAAAAAAGTTTAAAGAAGGGGAAGTCAGTACTGAAGACGAACCACGCAGTGGATGACCATCATCTGCGATCACTGACACGAATCATCAGCGAGTGGTTGAATTGATTCGCGCGGAGAGACAAGTCGCATTCGGTGATCTTGTTGCACAACTGGACTGTGGTCACAATGCCATACAGAAGATGGTGGAATACTTAGGGTATCTGAGAGAGTGTTCAAAGTGGGTACCTCGGTAGTTGACACCCGATTTGAAGGAGAGAAGGGTGGAATTCTGCTCTGATATGCTGGAAGCGTTTGAAGCCAATGAAGACATTTTTTCCCCGATCTGGTGACAGGAGATGAAACCTGGGCGTATCTGTATGATTCAGAAACTAAGAATCGATTCATGGAATGACGTCACACCTCTTCACCAAGGCCTAAGAAGTTCAAGAGTCAGCTATCAGCACAGAAAGGCCTGGTAACTGTTTTTTGGGATAACAGGGTTGTCATTATCCTTGATTTTCTGGAACGTGGCCGTACAGTAACCAGCAAGCGGTACTCTCACTCAAGAATCTTAGAGAAACCATGAGGAAGAGATCGAACAAGAATCTGAAAAGTATCCACATTTACCATGACAATGCGAGATCACACACATCCTTGACAACAAATCAGGCGATCAGCAAATTAGGCTGTTCGGTGTTCCCCATCCACCCTATAGCCCACATCTGGCGTCAACCGACTTCCACCTGTTTGGTCCAATAAAGGACAGTCTCCGTGGACAACGATTTGACGACACAGACGAGGTAAAAGATGCTGTGAACACCTGATTTTTTTCAAAGAGGATTCGAAAGTTGGGTTCAACGATGGCACAAATACATCGCTTGTGATGGAGACCATGTTGAGACTATGTAGTCTATGTTGACTTTATAGAAGAAGAGTTAATCTACCAACACGTGCCATTTGAACGACCTCTGTCAGTTAATAAAAAAAGTTATGCCTACTTTAGCATAACTTTCGATACAACCCTTGTATTATTATTTCTAAATCACAATCACATTTCCTTTCGGCGAAACAATTTTTTACTGTAAAATTTGCAAAAACCAGAAGAGAAGTATTCAAAATTGCATCGTTAAGTATGAGTTATGTGATATGCGATTTCGAAAAGTTGTTCTTGTAATGGTGATTGGTGTATTGATTCACCTCTGCAAGTCAGCTGTCATATATCATCTGATATTTTAACTTTTTAAAGTCATTTTCAAGAGGTTCAAGGTAAGGATTGTTAGAATCTTCTTTTGAACATTTCGCAGTGCTAAAAAAAGATAAGAAAAAGAAATATACAGATAATAAAAGACTAGTCTCTTTGCCTGTCTATAAAAAAAACAAGGCAATAATGACTCAAATTGTATATTTACTTTTTTCTGTTCATCAAGGGTGGTTGCTGTTTTTGGAGCAGAAAAAATAGGTAACAAAAATATAAAGCCAGTGGGTGTGTCTATTGTGGAAGAATAATATTCCTTAAAGAAGAAAGAAAAAGATTTCATCACCATTATTTGAACATCGCATTAGTTCTGAATTCTCAAACTTTTTCATACCTTCTTGACAAAAAATTTCCTACAACCGTCGTCGTCATTAAGAGAGTTCCTTTGAGGTAATCAATATACTCATAAAAACCCGATGTTTGAAAGAAAGTTTCCTTTATCGATAAAATATTAGTTTCTTTTTATATTGCGAATACTTTTCCCTTGAAAGTTTTTTTTAGTCACCTTCTTCCTTTTCTGACAACGAATCTTTCTTGATCAGAAGAAATAGCAGAAGGCATGCTATTAACACTCGTTTAGATAACATAATGTCATTAAAAAAGTACAAACTTTCCAAAAATCGATTAATGAGCTTCAAAAATTCTCCACATATTCTTAGGACAGGTTTTTATGTAATTTTCAACGAAACCTCATTATTGGTTAACAATATTGGATGGTAATTATTGCACATGAACAGTTTTCTGATCGCAACTTTTACATCTTCAGTATCGAAGATGCACTTTGGATTGCCCTAATTATTCACCCTTAAATTTGCTTCTTTAAGAAAAGATAGGTTTGCTTTTTTTCACTCTTTTTTTTTTTTTTTTTCGCATTATGATTTATTTTCTTCGATTTTATACTGGAAGCTACCGGTTTGCAGGAAGCTAAACGACAGTCCAGTATCAGCATAAAGTTTATCTAACTTGCAACTAACATAAAGCAGGAATGAGACAATTTCTGAAATTTCTTGATGATCGTTACGATTTTCAGAAGCATTGTACGTATGCGGAGTAGCCCTAAATGCAAAATTAGAAAGTGAAACAAAAAAAAAAAAGAAAAAGAAAAAAATAAGAGCAGAGAGGGAGAAAGACAGAAAGTCCATGCTTTGTCACGCTGTTCTAGCACTTTCGGACTCCGAAGTAACCCATTGAGGTAGCTTTTGTCGCTGAGAAATAAGGGACTATAATAGAATAAAATTAGCAAATTTTCTCACAATAAAAATTTTGTTATACACTATCTACTAACAAGTAATTGGACACCTGTGATAGCAAAGGAAAACGAAGTTTATTCACCTTCAATAGTTGATGGAGCCTCCACGAGCGGCGTTTACAGCTGCGACCCTCCGGGGCATACTCTCAACCAGGCGTTGTACGACGGCTAGCGGTATTTTCTTCCACTCGGCTTGGAGAAGACAGGTCAGTTCCTTCACCGATTTCGGACGGTGGGGGCACCACTTAACTCGTCCCAGAGGTGCTCGATAGGGTTAACGTCCGGACATTGCGCAGGCCAGTACATTCGATTAACCCCATTGTCACCATACCAAGCCATGGTGGACCTCGCAACATGACAGGTGGCATTGTCATCCTAAAAGTAACATGGGTCCACCCCGTAAAACTGCCACAACGTAGGAAGCGCATGGTCATCCAAAATGGTGCAGTAGGTCTCGGCGTTGAGTCTTCCAGGAATTGCGACCAAGGGTCCCATGCTATACCAAGAGAAACACCCCCATAGCATAATTCCACCGCCGTCGAACTTCACAGTTGGCACAATTCATTCCGGCAGGAGGCGTTCTCCAGGCAGACGCCAAACCCAGACCCTGTCATCCGAACGGCAGAGGGTGAACCTTGATTCGTCGTTCCAGAGAACCTGTTTCCACTGTTCAACGGTCCACTGTCAACGTTCTTTGCACCACGTTAGCCGAGCAGCGCTATGGGACTTGGTGATCAAAGGCTTGTGGGCGGCAGCACGTCCATGATAACCGAGAAGATGGGCTTCCTTACGGATGGTATTTATCCAAAGAACACTTCCGGATTCCAGTTGAAACTCCTCGCGGATGTCGCCTATCGATCTGGTGAGGTTCTTCCGAATGTCTCTGGCCAGCACCCGTCGGTCTCTAACTCCCAGTTTTGTGGGTCTGCCGGGTCGTGGTATTTCCGACAGTCACCTCTCATCTTCCACTTGCCAATCACGTAGGCCACTATCGACTTTGGGCATTTCAACTCCCTGGATATGTCACATATGAGTCGGCCATTTCTGTGATACCCGACGATTACACCTTTCTCGAAATCAGAGAGCTCCGAACTGCGTGGCATCTTGCATGCAACTGGTTGGGTTGTTGTTTCCCACACGATATTTAACGGTGGCGACCGTGACGTGTATCAGGACCGCAGATATCGTCAGTTGCAGGGGTGTCCAATTACTTGTTGGTAGATAGTGTACATTGACTATAGTTTCGCAGAGCGTTTGGCTCGGCATCATCAGGACGAATGGAGCGTAAACTTTCAAATTATTGTGACATCGTCAGAGTTCTGGCGGTCACGGATTTTGGTAAGTTGTTTCCACGCGCTTGAAAGAAGTGAAGTCGACGTCATATCGTTGACAAGCCGTGAAGAGTTCCGGTATATGTGTATATTAAGCTTGATAGTCGAATCAGGTTTTTCAATAAAGCGTAGCGTTTCCAAACAAAAATTTATGGTTATTTTCGTGACAATGTTGGGCTATAGACGACTTCTTCAGTTCATAGTTCCGCAGGTAGGTCTGGTGTTCCTTCACACGGTAATTTAAAGCTCTGCGGGTCTATCCTATATATAAAAGTCTACATTCACAAGATATTTGATAAATTCCTCAGGAATTTATGTCTTCGACGTAGTCTTTTGATCCGTAAAAATTCATCTCGCTTGTGGGTTTGAAAATAACTTTGAAATTAAAACTTTGGAGACTTTTTGAAATTAAGAAGTAAATTTGAGGAGCAAATGGAATACCGTCCAATTCTTTCGTATTGGAAGGTCTATAGGCGTGAGCGGGCAAACAGGCTTTGGTTTCCTAAATTTTGGGGCAGCTTTGTCTATAACGCAACGGCTATACCCTCTGTGTTCTGTAATTTGTTTAAGATAATCAAGTTATTTCTGTAAGGAATCCTTAGGGGAGCATATATGTATTGCACAATATACTTATATGTAGAAGCAGAGCTCTTTTGTTTCCATGGGTGATTTGATTTTTCATGTGGAGGTAAGGAAACAGCAGATGGTTTTCGATAAACTGTGGTACTAAAGGATCCTTCAGAGCGCGACACAAGGACATCCAGGAATGGTAAGCGGCCATTATTTTCAGTTTCACACGTGAACTGTATATGAAGATCAATTGAACTGATAAGTTTAACTAATTTAGATATTTCAGAATTCATGCCATTCCAGAGAACGAAAGTGTCATCTACATATCGAATCCACAGGTCGAATGTAACAAGCTGAATGAGTTTGTCCTCAAAGTGATGCATGTAGACTTCACGTAAAATAGGCTACCCATTGAAAGGCCTTCCGTCTGTGGGAAAAATCTGTCACGAAAAAGGAAACTGTTTTGTCTGATACAAATTTCCGCTAGTCAAATTTCCATTAGGCTAGAAGGTGCCTGATAAGTTCCTGGGGAATCTATCAGATACCTTGTGAATGTAGACTTTCACATACAAGACAGACCAGCAGGGCTTTAAGTTTTCGTGTGAAGGAACACAAGACCTACGTACGGAACTATGAAACCAAAAAATCGTCTACAGTCCAACATTGTCACAAAAATAACTATAAACTTTTGTTTGGAAATGCAATGCTTATTAATAAACATGATTCGAATACCAAGCTTAATATATTAGAAGCTTTCCACATATATCGGAACTCGTCACGGCTTGTCAACGACATGACGTCGACTCCACTTTTTTTTTTTTTTTTTTTTTTTTTTTTGGTTGGAAACGACTACCGTGAGCCACTCAATGAGCTATAAACCGTCCCTAACTTAGGGATACTGGTTCCAGGGAAGGGAGAGAGCCAGCTCCTTAAGACAAATACAACATCCAGGCCTCACCGTGATTCGAACTGGGACCCATCTTGGACGAATGGTCAGAAGCCATCGCTCAAACCACTGCGCCACCAGGGCGGTTTCCGTTTCTTTCAAGTGCGTGGAAACAACTCACCAAAATCCGTGGCCGTCAGAACTCTGATGATGTCACGATGATTTGAATGCTTACGCTCGATTTGTTCTGATGATGCCGAGCCAGCCGCCCCGGTGGCGCAGTGGTCTAAGGCGTTGGCCTCTGATCATTCGTCCGAAAGGGGTCCGGGTTCGAATAACGGTGAGGCATGGATGTTGTGTTTGTCTTACGGCACTGGCTCTCTCCCTTCCCTGGAACCAGTGACCCTAAATTAGGGACGGGCGACTGCTTATAGCCCATTGAGTTGCTCACGGTGGTCGTTAAACCTCCAATAAAAAAAAAAAAAAAAAAAGATGCAGAGCCAAATGCTCTGGGAAACTATAGTCGATGTATAATAAGCATTTTATTGCGAGAAACGTTGCTATTTGTATTCAATCGTAACACCACAAGTTTAGTAGTCATAAACTATATATACATGAGGGACTATAATGTTTTTAGGTTCGTTTGTTGAAATAATGCCAAATGCCTAAAACAATACTTTGACGTTCGCTAATGGTCTCAGGAATGTCTGTTTCATTAAGAAACTTAAGTTGTTATCCCAGCGTAGTTTCACACGTGAACTGTATATGAGGATCAATTGAGCCATTCAATTGTTTGCAGAGAACCATTCTTTTGAATCTTATCCATCCATCTCCTATACGATTTTCTTCTGGGTCGTTTCCCATTCCGTGGAATCCAGTCTAATATTTCAGTTGTCCACCGGTTGTCAGTTCTTCGAGAAATATATCCAGCCAATTGCTGTTTCAGAGATTTTTCCTTGATCATTATGTTTACTCAATTGAAATAATTTATCGTTCTGGTGTATTTCAATTCAAAACAAAAAATAATCCATCCAGATTTTTTTTTTTTTATTGGAGGTTTAACGACCACCGTGAGCAACTCAATGGGCTATAAGCAGTCGCCCGTCCCTAATTTAGGGTCACTGGTTCCAGGGAAGGGAGAGAGCCAGTGCCGTAAGACAAACACAACATCCATGCCTCACCGGGATTCGAACCCGGACCCCTTCGGACGAATGATCATAGGCCAACGCCTTAGACCACTGCGCCACCGGGGCGGCCATCCAGATTGCAAACATTTTTCAGTAACTTTTGCTTACTTGAAAGTGCAGTATTAAAATGACTTTTTGGCTATAAAAATTGCACTGCAAGCAATATTTTCTGTAAAACAATGGCATAAGCAAATCAACTATCGAATTTATTGACATAAATTATATGTGCCAAATTTGTTATATCCACTTTTTTTTGTAAGTATTGCAAAGGTGTTCAAAATATTTGTGTGGAGACATTTGCTTAAAAAATGAACAATTATTGAGCGAAGAGAGGCCGAAGGCCGAACGGAGCTCTCTTTACCAGACTCGAGACAATTAGTTATTCGGGCATAGGTACGAGATAACACATCCGATCACCTGATTTTTTGGAATGCGATTGGACATCACAGGTTACGACGCCTTCCGATGCCCGAAATTCCGTGACACTAAAGAATAATCGTCCAAAAACTTGCATTTTTAGCGGATTTTCCGAGTTTTGAGAAGGGGTCGTTTGTTACCTTTCTCCTCCAAAGATCTTCAGCCGATCGCGGTGACACTCGCCACAGAAAAAGCGAAGGACATGGTGAGTGACATGGGGTTGGTATCATGGTCATTGGTCGTGTCGTATAAAAATAATGACCATTAAAAAACTGACCAATTTGAATAATAATTGAAAAAATCCGCTTTCTGTACGAGACACCGGGACGATTAGTTGTTCGGGCACAGCTACGACATGACTCATACGATCACCGTGATTTTTAGCATGCGATTGGACATCGTCCATGGTTAGGTTTTGACGCCTTCAAATTCCCGAAATTCCGTGTCATTGAGGAATTTCAGTTAAAACTAGATGGCCTTTTACTTGAGCCGTTTCACGAAAGTCGGCTCACTAACATTAATTTAAAAAAAATGTTTGAATTGAAAAGCAAAGAAATAGAAAGATTCCCTCTGTTAGCTCAACACTTGCTTAATCATAAATACACAGTTGACGTGGACCAGGAACATCAAATAGAAGTCATCGCTCTTTCCACGTTTATAAGTGAGTCACGGAAAAATTTTCATCGTTGATGCTGTTCATGCAAAATTCAGAGTCATGTAAAATTTTCATAGTTGCCGCTCTTCATCTTTGGTGAATCCCCAGCATTGTGCGGGGCTCCAGAGAAACAAATTGCCAGGTGGTTTGGTAGTTTGTCGTTAGCGAGTCTGGAGAATTTTGAGGCCACTGTGGTGCAGTGGAAGGATATCCGGCGCGTAACTGAAGACCCTGGGTTCGATTCAAGATGGTGGCCGATGAGAATTTTTCCGTTACTCACTTATAAACGTGGAAAGAGCGATTACTTCTATTTGATGTTCCTGGTCCACGTCAACTGTGTATTTATCATTCATTTGCCTTCTAGTTATTTGTTCAGTTGCTGCTCTTCATCTCTGGTAAATCCCCAGCATTGTGTGGGGCTCCAGAGAAGCAACCCTGTCATGTGGTTTGGTAGTTTGTCGTTAGTGAGTCTGGAGAATTTCGAGGCAGCTGTGGTGCAGTGGAAGCATATCCGGCGCGTAACTGGGAGACCCTGGGTTCGATTCCCGGTGGCGACCGATGAGAATTTTTCCGTGACTCATTTATAAACGTGGAAAGAGTGATGACTTCTATTTGATGTACTTGCTTAATCTATAATAATAAAAGGAAGTTTGTGCATGTGTGTGTGTGTGTCTGTGTCTGTCTGTCTTTTGCGATACAAACGAAAAAACGTGGTTCGCGATCTGAGTGTGTCTTTCCACTTTGTTTAAATGCAACCTGATCACAACCAACGTGAAGACGTGAAGAAAACTAGTTCATGATAAATTTTAGGCATTTCTGTTTAGAATGTTTATACTGTTGTTCTGGAAGTCATAATTTTTACGCCTTCGTTTTTTAGAATTTGCTATAGTAGACGCCTTAATGAGCTTAGGTTTTGCAATAGCTTTGCTCAAAATTTTCCAGCTGCACCCGAGATATCGGTACCGTTGGCGGCTTGTCCTAGTTTCGATTGTAAAAAAAGAAAGTATTGCAGCATCATATGGAAATTCACATACGGGCTATTGAATTAGAAATGTTTATTCAATATCGGGTCGGACACCTTTTACCCCGTATTACAGCACATATGTGGTTTGGCATAGATTCCACAAGGTTTTGTAGTACATCTACACTGAAGAGCAATTGAATTAGAGATACCTGTCTAGTAACGTGTAGCACCACCTTTCGCCCTGATGACGGCGGCGATTCGTCTTGGCATGGACTCGACAAGACACCGGAAGCGTTGTGAAGCCATACGGATCCACGACCCCTGAACAAGCTCCCACAGTTCACGAAGATTTGATGGAGGGGGTCAGAGCCTCGAACATATCTCTCGATGGCATCCCAGATGTGCTCGATGGGATTGAGGTCAGGTGACCTAGCTGGCCAAAGAAGTGAGGTCACGTCGGTGGAGTGTTCATCCAGCCATTCGGATACAATTCGGGAGCGATGGCACAGTGCATTGTCTCGTTGCAGGATGAGGTCCCCAGTGGGATGTTGAAGACGCACAAACGGAAGAAAATGGTCGTCCATATTATCCCAGTAACGTTGACCTGTGAGGGACGATGTCACACGTACCAGGGGTCCCATTTCAGTCCACGTAAGCAGTCCCCAGACGAGAATGCACCCCCACCAGCTTGAAGAGTACCCTGCTGGCAAGATGGATCCATCGCTTTATGTGGTTTGCGCCGTACTCGTATCCTGACATCCGCATGTACCAACGTGAATCTCGACTCATCAGCCCAGGCAACATTTTCCCAGATGTCTAGGGTCCAGTGGCGATGTTCCCGTGCCAATGTTAATCTTTGCACCGTGCGATGTGTGGTCCGCAGCGGTACCCTCGTGGGACGATGGCTTCTGTACCCCATAGCGAGGAGATTGTTCTGCATCGTGTGCCTGCTTACAAGTTGTTGTGCATCAGCGTTAAGTTGCCGAGGGATTTCTTGCACTGTGGCCCGTCTGTCCTCTGTTACAATGCGAGCTATCCGAAGATGACCCCGCTCATCCACACGCTGTTGTCCACGGCAGTTGGCCTTTGCTGTTGGCCAACTGCAAGGGCCAACTGCCGTGGACACACACAACAGGTTATCTCCGAAGGGACATAACCGGTCGTCTGCAAACTACACAGGACTGGTTGTATACGAAGGGACATAACCGGTAGTCTGCAAACTACCCACGACCGGTTATCTCCGAAGGGATATAATCTGCCGTGTGAAACTACACACGAACGGTTATCTCTGAAGAGATATAATCGGTCGTCTGCAAACTACACACGACCGGTTATCCCCGAAGAAAGATAATCGGTCGTCTGCAAACTACACACGACGGTTATATCCGAAGAGAGATAATCGGTTTTCTGCAAACTGCACACGACCAGTTATCTCCGAAGAGAGGTAATCGGTCGTCTGCAAAATACACGCGACGGGTTATCTCCGAAGGGACATTACCGGTCGTCTGCAAACTACACACGACTGGTTATATCTCTTTTTGAGATAACCGATCCAGTGTAGTTGGCAGTCTCTCATGCCGATAATGAGATCTCTGTCGAACTGTACGACTATCTCACACGATGATAAGGTCGGTATGTCAGTACCCACTGCTGATATAACACTGATATGCCGACCAAGCTAAGCGGCGCTTAAACAGAAAAACGGCCTGTTTCGGGGCTGTGACGTTGCGCGATCTGATCTTTCTAGCAGCGGTAGGCACGTACCTGTCACACCGAAATGTTATTCATTTCTGCGATATTGTCTGATGAGCATATCCTGTAAAAATTAAAGTCGTAGCTCGACTCTTTTCAGGTGTTCTGTTTTTTATGGACGTACACATACATTACGTAGGTTAATCAAAAAGTAAGTTACACTTGGTGCCATCTTGAATGGGATTTAGTCGAATTATGTGTGCTTGGGAGCGAAGTAGACAGTACGTCAAAGTTGCCTACCGGAGGTGTTTTGGTTAAGTAACTGCGTAAGGTGAGTGCAGGTGGCAGTTTACAATGACGCGTCAACTGTATTCTTACTCCAAATTGGAAGTGCGAGGAACCATTCGAGTTTCGTGGGCTAAGCGCCTAAATTTCTCTGACATCTATCGTGAAGTCTGTGCTGCGTACGGGGAAAATGCCATGTCTCGTCCGACCGTTGTAAAGTGGCTCCAACAATTTGAAAAAGGTAGCACAAATTTGACGGACGAATACCGCGAAGACAGACTATCTATATCCAGCACTCAGGAGCATGTTGACAACATGATACGGGATAATAAGCGTATCAAAATCAAGGCAATTTCTATCACATTAGATATTTCGTACGAGACTATGCATTTGGATAGTATCGTACGAAATATCTAATCGAGCTACTGAAATTTCGAGAGTTATGTGTGAGATGGGTGCCACGTTAACTAGTTGCATCAAACTGAAGGAAACGTTTTCTGTACAGATATGGAAAAGTTAATCACACGTTCGGATAAATGTTTACTCTCCTTAGGCGACTATGTCGAAAGAATGAATAAATGTTGTACCTTTAAATCAACATACATCCCCTGAGTATATCTCTTTATTTATTTTTTTGTGGGATTTTTCTTTATTCAACAGTGTAACTAACTTTTTGATCAGCCTTCGTATATACACTATATTGACAATAGTCACCGGACACCCTTTCAAAAGCAAATTAACGGATCCTCTGCGTTGTTAAGATGTGCAGCACAGCTGCACACAGTATAAATACAAGACTACAGATGACCGTAATCACATCGCACTAATTATGCCCTGCTAACTGTGTGGCAATACTATGGAACCGAGCCTTGTTGGTACCAGAAGGATAATGCACCGAGCCATAAAGAAAGTACTGTTACGTCGTGGTTTGACGATAATTCCCTATCGTGTGTGGACTGGCCAGAACAAAGCCCTGATCTTAATCCCATAGAGCACCTATGGGATGATTTACAGCACCGCATAAAAAGTTTGGAACCCAGGCCTACTACTAAGCAATGTACCGAATGGAAGTGCATACCTATCGCTGCGTTCCAAAACATTGTCGTAAGCATGTCTGTAAGGATCAGTGTATTCATTAGGGCCAAAGGTGGACCGATACCGTACTAATTTATGTCAATAAATACTACGCTGTGTTTCTCTTCTAGGTGTCCAGTGACTTTTGTCAATGTAGTGTATATATGCAATAGCATTTTGTTTTGTTTCTGTATTTATACCTTTTGCTCAACCGGGAGGCCTGAATAGCGAAACTAAATAAATCGGCTTTGTTCGTATCCCCGTAAACTCTGTAATACTTCAACCTCTGTTCTTGTCAGCTCATTCCCCATTCGCTTCTCATTGTCCGTTCAGTCCACGTTCTGCTTAGTTCAGGTCAGCTCGGCCCGCACGGAATTTTTAACATAACTGCCGGTCTTTCTCTTAAAATTTCTCTTTTCCTTCATTCAGTCCAGTTTTTTTATTTAATCATAAAATGATGATGCATTCTGGATTTTATGTGAATTTGGAGTTAGCGTAACATTTCGAATTTGAGTTATTTTCCTTCACGATAAGCACTCACTACTGATAATACAATGGAATTCGATGATACCTTTTTTGAGGGGATAGCCTTGAAAAAATTCTACATGTAAAAACGTATAAAAGAAATTTCAAAATATGAAATACTATTGTAAAATTTTGAATGCCTCCCCACCCTTAAAAAAAAAGAAAAAAAGTGGAGTAGGAGTAACTCGTAATTTCAGATTACGCTGATTTATAATGTAAGACATACAAATATACATACATGATTCCTATGTTTATTTTGACTTTTGTATTATTTTTTATTATTATGTTATTATAAAGACTAGTTTAAGAAATTGTGTACGATTTCATGTTTTTGGTATATATGGAAAAAATAAAAAAACTTGCCTTAGGTCGTAAATTTGAATAAGATTTTGTTTTATATTCAATATCCCTATTACACATCCTTTACTTGCAAGCATCGCCCTTTTCAAAGTAGTTTGTCTTCTAGTTGTTTAGCATTAGTGCCAATTGCCAATGAAAATATTTACTAATCTTTGCTTATTTCAAATTTCTTGAATTTAGAAAAAAAAATTAGAGTGAAAAAAGATAACGGTGTCTCAATTCTCCCAAAGTTGTAACTTTCCGGGTTACATATAAAAGAACCGAGTATTTTTGGCAACTGTGAAAACAGGAACTTTTTGTTCACGGGGAACGAACTTACAGCACACCGACGGAATGTATCGACGCAGATTTGCCGTCCTGTCACGTGCTCCACCAATGTAGTACGTCACGTGATCTCCCTTTTAATTTCTTTTTCTCCTATTTTTTTTTTTTTTTTTGTTGAAACCACGAAGAAGCCTTTTATTAATTCCAGACGATGTGTGAAACGAACATCCCACATTCCTCCAGCAACCCAAGTCGTGTCTCCTCGCTCCGGAGTAAGTTGCTCTAACCGACGAAGCTACACCGACGGAATACATTGCTGCAGATTTTTCGTCTTGACACGGGCTTCAGCTCTGTAGTACGTTACAAATTTGAAAGTCAAAATTTAACATATAATCGCTAAATGCGTATAGATAAATTACGTATAACTGAAGTGAAAAAGCGATAGAAACTACAGAACAATATCGGGACTAACACAGAACTACATCTAAAAGTGAAAAACATATAATTGAAATTTCACTGTACTTGTTACATCTCACTTTTTCTTCTTCTTTTTTTAAAATGGGTAGCGTATCTTACAGCGCCAATTTTTTTTCACTATACGACTTACTTAATCCCCGCTGCCGACTATTTCTCGTAATATGTAATTTCGAATTTTGTAGAATTCACTGCTGAAGAAATATCAGTTTTCCAAAAGTTCAAAGCGAATCTGAAATGTTATGTAGTACTTGAAACTTCTTTGTCTCTATTTTTTCTTCTGAATGCCAGCACTTACGGTACTTCAGTGGCATTTATTTATTAATAGGAATAAATCTCTCATCATTCTTATCACGATTTTCCAAATAACCGGTCAGTGCTCATACTATGGAAGATTGAATTTCGAAAATTATATCATGATAAAAATATAGTAGACCCTCAGTTATACGTTTCTCAGTTATTCGTTTTTCACTTTTATTCATAATTCTCCGTTAGTCCGGATATTTTACTGCAGTTTCTAACGCTTTCTTAACTCGGTTATACGTAATTCCTTTAAACGCTTTTTGCGATTATACGTTAAAATTTGAATTTCATATTGTCAAAAATTCAAGGTTATTTGATTATTTTATTTTATAAGTAACGCGGTATGTTACAACTTTGAAAGAATTGAGACAGCGTTGTTGTGTTCCTTCGTGGTGCAGTCAAAGTTGAACCTTCATCTCATCAGAGAAGGGTATGTTGTTTACTTTCGGTTTGGATGAAAAATTGGTTTCGCTTTTCATGAATTACACATATGCGCTATTTAAAAGTTGATAAATCTCTGGGATACAACTTTGGAGCTCCACTGTTTCGTAGCTTAGTAGAATAGAATCCTAAATATATCATGAATATTCAATTATCATGAATATTCAATACTCTAAATGTATCATGAATATTCAATTATCATGAATATTCAATACTCTAAATGTATCATGAATATTCAATACTCTAAATGTATCATGAATATTCAATATCCTAAATGTATCATGAATATTCAATGTCCTAATGTATCACGAATATTATCAATATATAAATGTATCATGAATATTATCAATATATAAATGTATCATGAATATTATCAATATATAAATGTATCATGAATATTATCAATATCCTAAATGTATCACGAATATTATCAGTTATCATGAATATTCAATATCCTAAATGTATCATGAATATTATCAGTTATCATGAATATTCAATATCCTAAATGTATCATGAATATTCAATATCCTAAATGTATCATGAATATTCAATATCCTAAATGTATCATGAATATTCAATGTCCTAAATGTATCATAAATATTCACTGTTTTGTAGCTTAGTAGAATAGAATCCTAAATGTATCATGAATATTCAACATTGTAGTTTCAAATGGATGCACTCGGGATCAGCATAAAAATAGTTGTTAATTCATTAATTCCGTCTGCTGAAGCATTGGCCGCGGATTCATAGTGGAGACGAATTCACTTAATTTAGAATCAGGATTTTTATAGTCAGACAGAGTCGTCAAAAGATTAGTTTGATTTTCTTAGGCTTTATGACTTTTGAAATGCGATTTCACTTAATCTTGAATCAGGATTTTTAGAGGCACACGGAGTCGTCAGAAGATTAGTTTGATTTTCTTATGCTTTATGACTTTTACAATGCGATTTCACTTAATCTAGAATCAAGATTTTTACAGGCAGACAGAGTCGTCAAAAGATTACTTTGATTTTCTTAAGTTTTATGACTTTTGTTATGCGACAAATTATATTTTAATTTCTAACGCTCTGTTTTATTTGGCCGCCGATTGGACTTTAAATAAATAATTATCAAGAAAAATCTTACATTCCTCTAAAGCATAAATTTTACAATAGTATCATGAATGGAATACGGGATTACACCATACAATACAAATTTTGAGGATGTGAATCCGTTTTTTGGTGTAAATATGACAAGGATGGCAAGTCAGATAATATCCAAAAATTTGAAAATTCAGTGGTCCTGGAACGGAAATAAAAGCCGCGTCTCTCGGATAGCGCCCGAGTATGCTAACCACTACACCACCCAGAACGAGCAAGTCTCAAGTTTCTGATAAACATTTTACAATAGTATTTTACACTTTTAAATTTCATTTATACGTTTTTCCCATTCATACGTTTTTTAAGGTCATCCCATAGAAAAACGTATAACCGAGGTTTCACTATGCAAAGTGCATCGTTGCAGTATTTTTAATTGAGGTACAGACATTGGTCCGTGGGCGTATAGATAGCCCCCGTAACCCCCGGAGTGCGGCGGGGGAGGAAGGGCGGCTCACGCCAAAGAGGGTCTTCAGCCTCAGCAGAGAGATTTTTCAAAATTCTTGTGGGAATTTCATATAAAATTGGTTAAACAGCCAGTAATTTTTGACGGCAGCTTTAAACTAAATATTAAAAAGAAAAGCAATTTTCTGTTGTTGTTTATTTCAGTAAATAAGTAAAATCTTCAAGAAATCATTTTCAATTTAGTTTATACAAACTGTGCGACGAGAAAGTAGCTATTCCAGAGGACTTGAGGCCCCTTTTCACTACCATAGCAATCGTTCCTATTTACGTGTATTAACAAGAGAATATTAATGAAGTATCAGTTGTATAAATGCAATTTTTATCAAAATGCGGAAAAGGCGTAAAGGCGTTATAACAATACATATATCAATGCGAAAAAGGTATGTTACACTTGTTTGCTGGTAACTACGCATATTTCAGAATATAACGAGCTAAAATGTGTTCTTCGCGGGAACGAAAAACCGGAGACCTGTGTCATTTTTTAACAGAATAAAAAAAAGATGTTTATTATATGTAAGACATTATAATGTATGTTAAGTGTGTTTTTATATTAAAAGAAATTAAGTAATTTTAATCTTTTTGTACCACAATTCTTGTTACGTTTTAATTTGCTTACTCATGTTCTGTATTTTCGTATAAATCGGAAAATGTCATCAGACACTGTCACACGGCCATTACGTGTTTTGTGTGTGTGATCGTGAGGCATTTCAAAGAGGCTGGCCTTAGTTCTCTAAAACAATAAATTTTATAATCAACTTTGGAGTAAATGTTTTTTAATACTTTGCTTTGGTATAAAAGTAGGGCAATCATTTTAATTACAACGTGCACATTTGGGTTACATGCTATAAAGTGGGGCAGTTTTGGTTTTACGAAAAATACCTTATAAGTTCGAAAGAATTTGAATTACAGAACGCAGGTAAAACCTAGTGTAATATGGAATTTAAAAATTTCAGTAGGTAAAAGCAAATGGATTTTCGCAAAAGGGCTTCGAAGAATATTTTTTTTCGGAGGGGCCTCGAGTTTTTCAGGTAAGCTACTATATTTCTCCCAGTATTATAAACACAGCAACAAACATGCATGAGAAGTTCTAAAATTGGTCCCGTAGCCAACAATTTTGTTGTTAAGACCCGGATGTGAGATTTGCATCTGCTTTTTCAATGAAATCCTTTTTTTTTTTTTCATTCTTATTGATGGCCGTGTAACTAGCATCGTAAACTTTTTTCGGAGGGGCCTCGAGTGCTTCAGGTAAGCTACTACATTTCTTCCAGTATTATAAACACAGCAACAAACATGAGAAGTTCTAAAATTGGTCCCGTACCCAACAATTTCGTTGTTAAGACCCGGATGTGAGATTTGCATCTGCTTTTTCAATGAAATCCTTTTTTTTTTTTCCCCATTCTTATTGATGGCCGTGTAACTAGCATCGTAAATTTTTTCGGAGGGGCCTCGAGTGTTTCAGGTAAGCTACTACATTTCTTCCAGTATTATAAACACAGCAACAAACATGAGAAGTTCTAAAATTGGTCCCGTAGCCAACAATTTCGTTGTTAAGACCCGGATGTGAGATTTGCATCTGCTTTTTCAATGAAATCCTTTTTTTTTTTCATTCTTATTGATGGCCGTGTAACTAGCATCGCAAATTTTTTTCTGAGGGGCCTCGAGTGTTTCAGGTAAGCTACTACATTTCTCCCAGTATTATAAACACAGCAACAAACATGAGAATTTCTAAAATTGGTCCCGTAGCCAACAATTTCGCTGTTAAGACCCGGATGTGAGATTTGCATCTGCTTTTTCAATGAAATCCTTTTTTTTTTTTTTCATTCTTATTGATGGCCGTGTAACTAGCATTGTAAATTTAATAGATATTTATTAACATCATTAGTACAAAAAAAAAAAAGATTTAACATTAAATTTAGAAGTATTGGAAGTATCATTATTTTTCAGTTTTCCCACCATCACCATGTTAATTATTCAGCAGTAATGGTAATTAGTCGTCGACAATTTCGAGGAGCATAAGTTTAATATGTATTCAGTTTTTGCTTGTTACTTTCTTATGCATATGCAAAATTACGTGGTTGAGTGATTTACTACTTTAGTTGTTCTTACTATACAGTTTTTTTTCCCGTTTCAAAAACATCTTGTGGTACCCACGGTTGATTTCTCACTTGAGAAAGTTCCTGGCTTATCAAAACAAAACAAAAACAAAAACAAAAAGGAGGAGAAAAAAAAATTAACTAATACGAGAGTCAAGAAATGAAATTACATCACAATAAAAAGAAAACGACTACAGAAATAAATCTTTCATGTACAACTACTACAGAAATGAATCTTTCATGTACAACTACAACAGAAATAAATCTTCCATGAATAGAAAAAAGAGCTGATTGATCATAGAGTAGGAGAATAACTTCATATAGGGAAATGTATTAGTTAAAAATATTATGGGAATTTATGGGTATTCTGGAAAAAATAAGTGGTGAAAATTAACGAAAAATTCCTGAAAATAGCGTGCAGCAAAGTTATTGGTAGATCACCGATTTCAAACGATATTTCTAATGTCTGAAACTGCGGCGTTTTGATAGATTTTTCTTTGTCAACTGAGATTTTTTTTTTTTCTGTTTCCCAAAAATGTCATTTTCAAGGGGGGAGTAGCGTTTTTAAGTAGAAATTTCCCAAGTTTCGAAGAATTCCGATTTTGACTTTTCCAGTTCTTCTACATGATAAATTTCCGTTTGCACTTTTTTTATTTCAGTACCAATCGCATTGCATGACTTAATTCTTCCTGACTTATGAAATGAAAAAAATCTTTCCACTTGCCCGCGATGGTTTGTACGCGAGTAAGGAGCGTTGCTGACGGAGCTGACAAGACACTTACCACACGTTTAAGATAGAAACGAAAAGGATTGAAGTATTGCGATGGTGAAATGTTTTTTAGCAATGAGTGCGAGTTTATTAGTCGTTCTGTTTTTTGTGTAAGCTTCATAGTTTTTGTAATACGTTTACAATTATTTTACTTTTCATATCGGAGGATTTGTCACAAATTACCTTTTTTCTTGTCATCATGATTTTTCAAACCAACAGAATATTTCAGACCTTGAGATTTTTTTAATAGTCAAGGACTTCCAATTATGTTTAAAAAATAGTGAAACGTCCAACTTCACAGTAATATTTTCCAAAACTCATAAATAAAAATCCTACTCTTGAAAATTATAATAGCTTCTGTGTTAAGGGGTCGACAGACTGAAAGATAGAGATCACCCAATCGACCGTGCGACATTTCAACTACTCAGTTTCTTTTACGGTAATACGGTAACATAATATACAACAACAGATACACCAACTTGGGGGTAGGGAGGAATACCCGTTGATACAGTAATCTTGATATCATACGACAATGTCAGGTCTCACTACAGAGACTCAAAATCAGTTTTCTCAACAGATAATTGAAATTTAATAATTAGTCAAACCTCAAATATTCCTACGAATCGCTCTTATTGCCGACAATTTTCCGTCACATGGATGTAGGAAAAGTGAGAACAGATTTTTTTTTTCTGTTAATGTAGAACGGAATCAACGAATAATTCCACGAAAATTCAGGATTTTCCCGTAACACCTTTAAAAACGGCGTTTTTTCGTTATTAACCAGAGGAAGATGAACAGGAGGATTTTATATTGGTTTATATTTCCCTGTTCCCTGAGGTTAACCATTCTAGTCGCCTTCAACTTGCGAGAATCTCGATAACCTGCTTCACGCGTATATTCCTCTTGTAACCTTATGTCCGTCCCTCCGATTCCTTACTCGAACCATTCGCTTTTACGTAACTCTTGCTCTAAACAGCTAGTGACGCCGTAAAGGTTGTAAACTCATTATGTATTGCCCGGGGCACTTTCATTTTCTTTGCTTGCTTATCCTGAGGTACAGCTAAATTATTGTTCATTATTGGTGCTATAAACTTTTTAACTGTAAGAACTCCAATAACGGACAGCCCTCGATTGCTTTGGGAAACGATTTTGAACGATCCCTAATGATAATTAATGTTGTTTGTGTGCCTTGATGGTCATTGTTAACTTCCCTTTTTATCTGACTGTAAGATTGGGAAAAAGAGACTTATTATTGTGTTACATCCTTTATTAGACATGCGAGGAATCTTGCTTATTTCGATTCAGAAATCTTGCTTATTTCGATTCAGTTTTAAGGGAGTTTTGTATTTTGCAGAATCAAATGGAAAATTTATTCCCATAATCGTAAAGACAATTTAGAGTAGTTAGGTGTTCATAAATTTTCTTTCTCAGGATTTAGGCAGCTCCAAGGGCTTCGAAAAGTCTCCCGTCCAAAATTTAGGGCCACTGTTTCCAGGGAAGGGAGAAAGCCAGCGCCATAGGACAAACACATCCGGGACTCCACCTCAAATAAGGTGATGAGAAATCAGAACCTCATACCACTTGAACAAAGCAGCGGTCCCGGAATTTTTAACCGCTCTAAATCAAATGAGTTCGTTCTGTATCTCTAAAGTCTGTCTTGTAATTTCGTGCAACTAAATGCTCTAGAACATTGAGCAGAACTAAATCTTATGAAAAGCATT